>VZRS01014168.1:894208-993968 GCA_013398055.1 Ifrita kowaldi
TTTTTATTAAACCAAATAATTCTTCATAATCTTCTTTGATCAAGTTCATATGTGATCAGAGGACTCAGTAGAAGCTGGGTGGGTATATCTGAGGAAAGGATGCATTTTTTCCCAGGGTGAACTCAGCTTTTTTTTTTTTTTTATGTTATTGTTGTTTTTCTGTCAAAGTTTCCATTTTCTCTGCAGGAAGTTTTCACTGAAAGAACTTTGGTGTCTGAAATGGTATGTGGCATATCATGGGAGGTGACAATGGGGTAAATAGGATGCCTGCTAATGAAAGTGAGTTTCCTTCTACACAGTCATTACTTTTGTCATGCTAACTTTCCATATCCTGTAAATACGAATCTCACCTCGAGCAGGAAACACATGTGCACACGTTCTTGTCATTGCAAAAATTGGTAGAAGGCAAAGTTAGCTGGCACTGAACTTTGAGTCTGCAGTTTGGAAAAGTCACAAATATACCAAGAGGAGTTTTATGTAGAAAATGTGAAGCATGAGGTTGTAAAGTAAGAGCTGAAAATGAGCAGCAATATTTATTAGATTTTCTTAAATAAACCTGAACATTCTGATTCCCTTTTTCTCTGTCTGTAACCATTTCTTGTGCATGTAATAGAACCCCAAAAACCCTCTAATAGTGAGAACTCATCTTTGAAGTCTTAAAATGTTATGATACTGTGTCTACATAGTCTCATAACTGTCAAGGGCATGTTTATGTTAGTGTAGGCTGATAAAACTCAAACTTCAAACAAAGTACTTGCATGTGTACAGTGACATGTGTTCCCGTATATACAGAAACATTAGAACTACTTTAAAGCACAACAAAATCCTATCACTTCACAAACAATTGTTCTCAAGGGGACTTTATACCTTGCACTGAAAAACATTGCACAGATTGTATTTTAATAAAGTTTGGGAGTGGAACTTCAGGGAGCCAGGGGAGAATCCAGTGAAGAAAATCTCTGGTAGCTTTAATTGCTACCTGCATGCAATAAGGAAAAATGCAACTCCATCCCTGATTTCCCATTCACAGCTGGAGCATTAGGACCGTACTGTGCTATGTGCATCTCAGCAAGTCATAATAGCTATCATGGCCTGGATAAGTTGCAAAGAACAGCAATAAAGGGCTGGGATAATTGACATAGCTATAGCAGTGATACACCCTATGAAGGAAAGAAAAATAAGACATCTCAAAATGTATTTCACAAAAATGTATTGTGATTATAGAAATCTTTTTTTTTTTCTGTGGCAGATGTCACCTCAAAACATAGGTGGTGCCTAGCGATGAGTGCAAGTTGTGGTATTTGTGGCCGAGGCATCTTAATCTGGAAAGCAGTTCTCAAAACCCCTACTTTATTTCACAGATACCTCAACATTTCATCAGTTCTGTTTTCTACAGCCTTGATTTGAGCCTTTACTTAAAATTACTGCCATTTTAGAGCAAGCATCTACACCCTCTTTTCACAAATCAAGCCCATTCTAGGAATCAGGAATAGGCCCTGTGCTTCAGCCAGGTGATGAGCGCAAACTGTCAACACATTCCTGGTGCCCACTGAGGGTGGGAGCAGAGCTCTGCCTGCCAGCCCGGCCTCTCCTTGGGGTCAAAGATGCCCTTGGAGGTCCCCTGCAAAGGACATGGCATATTGAGCTTCTTCCATTCATTTTCTGCAGAAGGAACCTTGGGAAGGCCTGGGGGTCTCTGTGTTTCAAATGAGGTGTCATGGAGCGGGGTCTGGGGCAGGGGTCGGTTTGGGGAGCACTGAGGGTGCCCTCGCCCCACCAGCACCGCTTCCCAGTGCCAGTGCCCAGGATGGGGGAATAGGGTCAGTCATGACCCCTGCCATGGTGCCATGTGGCCAAGGCCAGCAAAATGCAGTCCTGTTATAGTTACTTGAGAGTATATTTCTGTAAGAGACATGAATTTTAATGGAATTTAATGTATCTTAGGCCTAAGCAAAAAGTTTTCTGAGAAAAGCAAAGCTTCTAACTTCTGTCTTCCCCTTGGTTATATCAGAAATGAGTAATTATTTTTTTTAACAGTTATTTAAAGATCCGATGGCCCATTTTTGTACATGTCTATTCTGAATCTTCATCAGAGGCCAACATTTCTGTCAGACCTTCAAATGTCTGCAGGAGCATGTCATCACTTTTTGCCTCCGAGATCCATATGTGGCACTACAGACATTTGGATGTAATGTGGAGTCTGTCACAAGTCAAATGTTTGTAGGCAGTTGTAAAGGTACAGGTTGGTTCTTGATCAAACCTTGTATGGCTTTTCTTCTTTATAGATACACACTTGCAGCTACTTTTGTTTATAAGCATGCTAAAAGAAAAGGAACAAAGTGTAGGGCTGGTGGCCCAACTGTGACCAGAGAGGTTACTTGAGAGAAGGCTTAACTGTTCAAAGAACTGGCAAATATGGGTCTTGGCAGCTTCTGTGCAACCAGTTCTAAAAAGCCCTTACAAAAGATCTAGTGAAATAGGATCTCCTTTAAAAAAAAAAAAAAGTTGCTGCACATACTAAAGTGCTGATTGTAGAAAGTGACACTAGGAACATTAGATGTTTGTGTCATAGTCAATGAGGACAGCCCTTAAGAGTCATCGCACGTCGTTAAAATGTGGCTACTTTTTTCTTTTTTTTTTTTCTTTTCCAGTTGGGACGCCTTGTAACAGAGTCAGACCAGTTATGGTAGCAGGCTTATGCTGCAGGAGGTATTCTTTCCAACTGCGACAATATTTGTAATAGAACATTCCTGGGAGGTCTACTGGCTTATTTCAAGATGATCTTTTTTATAGGGACTATCTTTCATTTGAATACATGTTTAATACTTTTCCCCCCTTTGTTCCCTTTTTTTTTTTTTAGAGGAAGCTAGGATGCAAAATTCAAGACAGTAAAATAACTTCAATATTAATAACTTTCTCAGAGACAAAATAGTTATAGATAATATATAATGCATGGAGGTACAACAAAAAATGCCATGTTATAGTAATCACTAATGTGCTTTAAAAGTAGAGGCAAAAAATATTCCTAAGGCACATAACATCCCTTTTAATTCACATCTCCCTGACCACAGGTAATTTTTGCTATCTCTTTTTCCTTTCTACAAAGCTTCTTTTTCTGTGTCTCTCTGTTTTCAATTCCTGTGAAATAGCAAGGTGTTAAACATAACTTTGATCCATTACTATGGTGCCCAGCTCTTGCAGGTTCCAGGCTTTGGGGATGTGGAACCAGGTCATCCAACTGGGAGTTGCTAAAGAGAGCAGCCTTCTCATTAAGAAGGCTACATGCAAAGGTAAACAATAGTCATAAAGGCTTAGAAAACAGTTTTAATATAAATACTGGTAACATATGTTTTAATGTAATATTTAGATTTTAAAGGTTTCTCTCATCCTTCATCTGACTAACTTATAGATGCTTCACAGTCACATATGCATGTACCTCCTCCAATATTAAATCTCCAGGCTGCACTAGAGCTGGTACACATCTGAACTCACACAGTTCTTCAGAACTGCCTTTCAAGGATATTCAGGTTTAGTCCTCCATGTCTTTTCCTTCTTTAAGGATTTCTTGGTCCTCAATTCCATCAGGAAGGTATTTCAACTTTCTTGTCATTTCATAGTTGTTCAGCCCCTTGAGCTTTAGCAATTTGCATATGCATATGTTATGACCATATGCAGTTATTTATTGCCTAGCAGTAAACATGTGGCATTTTCTTGACACCAAAGCCAGCTTGACAGTGAAGCTCCCTCATCCTCTTCATTCTTGCTTTCTGCTCTTTCTTCTGCTCCTGTTTGCTGAACTTTTAGATGCTACCAGTTATTTATAGCTTCCATAATTTCACTGATCTGTGTACAATCCAGTTTCAGTAGGAATTGTATTTGCATGAAGGAATATTTGATAAGTTGGATCAAAAGTGAAGAGGATTATTCTATGCTGAACAAAGATTTTGGTAAAATATTCATCCCAGCAAGGCCTCATTCAACTCTCAGTCTTTGTTTAGAGGACAGAGTAAATTTAGGTCTGGGACTCCTAGCACCAGAACAAAATAAGCACATGATAATAATAATTATTCTGGTATAAACCAGCTGTGTAAATTCAAGTGTCTTTTAATGATTAATTTATGTGAGGCATGGACCTTGCACTGCTAGGTTTTATGCAATGTCAAGTCATTGTCTATCTGGTCCCCCCTGTGCTGCATGAAATGCTTGCTCTTCTCCTGTGTTCAGCCTGGCAGAAAGACATAAAGCCTACAAATTTTGTGCCATATGTTTGAGGCTAATGTGTGAAAACATTATTATGTGCTTCTTTTTAAACGAAACCATTTTAAAATGCTCTGTCAAATATTAATGATATACCTATTTTCCCACGGTGAAACTTTTCACTTATTGAGACTTACAAACAATAACATGCAAAATGACAATCACACTTACACAAATATGCAAGTTGAATTAATCTTTCTGACTTCTGACAACACTGTGGTAACAAGTCATTTTGGAAGGAATGCAACTCCTCCCTCCAAATCTGTCCTTGAGGGGATACCACGTTGCATGATTCATCTCACCTGACTTTAGAGGTGTACACCTGAATTAGCCATCCTGTACAGACAATGAGGAGAAATGGGCATGTGATTCATCTGACCTATTTTAACCACGTACCTTAGGATGAGTTTAATTGCAGTCTAAAATTGTGTCATAACCTCCTTGACTAGAAAATTATTCTAAGAGATCTGATCATATAAAAGTATCAAAAATAGGACAGATGAATACCATTTAAACTCTCTGAAAACAGAGACTGGACTATGTAAGACATTCCACAAAAGAAAGAGAAAAAAATAAAGGATGCTAAAGCTACTTGGTGCCAGGAAAATGATAGATGAGGGGTGCTTGCTGAGCCATTTTTGTGCTGTGAAGGGATACATAAACTCAAAATATCCTCTGCTCACTTGCTCACACGTAAGTACCCACTGCTTTTTGAGATGCCTTGCATATTTGGAAGCCTTGAAGAGATGTATCAAATGCAAAGGTGATCCAGGCCATTCTGCAGTAGCAGGTAGGTACCAAGTCAACATTAACACGTATCTAACAATCCTAGAAGTCAAGGCGTGGACAATTACGTCAGCTCTCTAATGGTCTTCTAGAAAGACATCTAGGATGGAATTCAACTTGAGATGGAGGCACCTATGCTTATGTTTCTAACTGTAGGAGTCTGTATGCGTGCTTGGTGTTTATTATGATTCGACAAGATTATCCAGTTCAGAGGACGCTACCAATGAAAGAGACTTTATCAAGGGAGGTACAGACACCAAACCCTCTCCAGGTTCTTGTCCAACCTGGCTAATTTGTATTGTCTTGCGTAGAGTTGTATAGCAATTTGTATTGATTACACATTGATCTCTAATGTTACCAGTCAGAATGTTGTTGCTATACATCTATCTTGGCATATTTAATGAGTAAATAAATCTCCCATATCTTCAATAGCACCAACTTTATCATGATGGCCAAATTCACACCTTTTAATTTGTCATTTGAGCTATTACTATCGTCTCTTTATTCTTTGCGCTATGGAATGTTGTTTCTGTGCAATAAATTCAATCATTTATGGTGGACTTATTCAGTGATATTGAAATGTTTCTAGTTACCTTAATGAAGGTATAAAAAAGAAAAAGAAGTCCAATTTTCAAGTCCCATAAATACTGGGGCTTTTTCTAATCTTCAAAACATTGGTTTTCCATTTTAAAATATTATTTCCGTTCTTGTACAGTTTTTAATGAGTGTTGTAAATAACCAGAAAGATTTCAATCTGAGACTTTTTTTATAAAAAAATAAATATAATTATGTAAATATATAAATATACCTGGAATAGAGGTAGCATACTTTATATTTACATGTGGCAATTTAGAATTCTACTTCTAATGGAATTATGAAATGTTTCTTTCATAATTCAACTCAATTTATTCCTAGATTTAGAGCGTGCATTTATTACTACTTATGTAAACTTTTAGTGTCATATAGATCACAAGCACTGATAAAAATGTGTATTTTACATAAAGGTATAACACAAATGAATATTCCATAATCCAGAGATTTCTACATTCTGTCATCACTGTCCTCTGAAAAATATCAAGAGGTGAATTTTGCAGGTGAAGGGTCTTGCCCACACAGTAATTTTGAGCATTACTCAGAACTCTGAATATAAATAATTTTTAGATATTATATGAATACTGCAAAATAATAAGCTTTATGAAGGTCCTGAAGCCATGACAATATTTATTCCCCTACTTACTGTGATAAGAAAGCAATCGCTAAATAAAGATTCAGATCTGGCTTAAAATTTATGCACATTTGAGGCAATTTACTCTCTCTCAGTGTAAGTGCATATTATAGATCTTGTTGCTTAGAGACATGACAAGGCTGGACTATCTGCAGAATAGGAACTCTCTACAAACGCATATTTCAGGGTCCTGAGCCAACCTTCCAAACACTGTGTCTGTTTTTCCCCGCTCCTGTCTCTCCTCCCTTCCCAGCAAACACATAAAGATCTGAGCTGAGAGACCCTTTGCCAAGATTCACAGTTATTATTCGTTTCCTGTCTTGAATATATTAAAATATCCCAAATACCTCATCCTACTCCCCTTTTTTTTTTTGCTGCTTTCCTTCTCCATAAAGGCTGCTAAAATAATGCCTGCAAAAAATCTTTTTTTCTAATAGTAGAGGTGAACGGACCTCTGATCAATGAAGTTGTAGCTTTTCAAGACAGCCTATTCCAGTGCACATCACCATGTTGGGTGGTGGTGTGGGTGTCAATCTCTTTTCCCAAGTAACAAGCAACAGGACGACGGGAAATGGCCTCAGGTTGCACCAGGGTAGGTTTAGATTGGGTATTAGGAAAAGTCTGTTCACCAGAAGAGCTGTCAAGCGTTGGGATGGGGAAGTGAGTCACCATCCCTGCAGGCGTGTGGATGTGGTGCTTAGGGACATGGTTTAGTGCTGGGCTTGGCAGTGCTGGGTTGATGGTTGAACTCAGTCTTAAGGTCTTTTTCAACCTAAATGATTCTGCTATTAAGAAAGGGTCAAAAAATGTTTTAGAATAGCAAATGAATACTTTTTAGAAAGGCTTCTAGCAATGCTTATTAAATTTGATGTTTCTTACTTGAACTAATATTGTTGTACACAGACATGCCCATTTCGTAGCTAAATATTTTCTTTTCTTACATATTCCAAATACAGAGGTAGAAAAAATAAGGGCACTATTTAAATAATCCAAAAAGGAAAGAATTTCAGACATCCCTTTAAATTCAGCAGAGATTTTCCTTTTATCGTTGGCTTTATTTGAAGACACAGATCTACTTGTGATGAGTTGCAACTCAAAACTCAGTCAAATGTCCCAGGCCTGTTTTTCTAAGACACACCTGAAAAATATTGTAAATTAACATTTTCCCACGAGAGAATGTCGCCCTCACCTGTGTTGACATAAAGACAGACATGCAGACAGGCTGTACATTAATTTTGTGACATGCTCCCCAGCAGGACTTGTATGTAGAACTTAAGACTGCTAACCAGGCAAAGATTTAATGGCCTACATTTTCCCAGTGGTGTCAGTGGGAATGAATGCCTTCTTCCATAGGCCTTTGGGAACAAAATGTTCTCTGAGAAAGGCAAAGAAGGTGTAGGATAAAACCTTCCAGGTAAAATTGATCTTGGCATGCATGCAAGAATGTGGGGAATAAAGCTACCTGAGCTTTATGGAGCAACCCACTAATGGAAGAGACACAACTTTTTAGGTGTGAATAAGCATCAGCTGTCTTAAGTCTCAACCAACAATACCAAACTGAATGTATTGGGTGTGCCCAAGAAGTTCTTTTGATCCACCTTTCTCCCAGCTTGAAACAAATTCCTGTTCTCTGGGATCAAAACATGGAGCTTTTCGTCAGGCTGCTGTTCTGGGAAACTTGGGTACAATTTTTCTTAGGCCTGTCAAGGACGTTAATACACACATTCTGCACAAATGTGTAAGTGTCCATGCTACAGAACTCCTTTCTTCTGCAAAATACTTTTTCTGACCATAGAAACCAGTATAGATGAATTTTATCTTTCAAAGAAAAGAAAAAGGTTGAGGAATGCTGTGGGGACAAATATTTCCTGAACCTTAAGTCTTACAATGAAAGCTTTAATACTAGATCATGTTAATGATGAGTTCTTTACTTCCAGGCCTTCTCCATGTCTGGATAACATTGAGGCAAATACGTCATTGCTGAATGGGTTCTACCCTATTTCTAAGGAATCTGCTACTTAGCTAATATTTCATATTTTGTGTTAATTTATTACTATTAATTTTATATATATAAACCTATACATGTATCTTTTACGGGTTTTATTTTAACATGTCTGTTAACCTATTTGTAGTTTTAGGACACTTAGAATAGAGCCGATGGCATGAAGCAGTGCCATCTTGTGGCACTCATAACTTGTATGCTATTTCCTGATTTTTCTGTTATATTACTTTGTAAAGTTGACATTTTCAAGAGTGTTAATTTTTTTTTATGATACAATAAGCACCCCTGATTTTAAGGTCTTTAATATTATTCTTGAAATATTCTCCAAGAAAACAGTTAAAGAAAATCTCACTGTTCACCCAGAAACATTTTTGAGATCTTTTATCTCACTTCTAACAAAAATTTTCATTCTGTTCATAAAAAGTCCTTACATCTTCTAAAAGACATTCCAGGATTTGAAGGTAAGCAAAGTGTCTTATCATGCTATAAAAACATGTTCTTAAGCAGGCAGCTTGACATGTTGCCGTGCTAACATGGTGTTCATGGGATATCATTTTTTGCAATGTGTGATAAGTGTTCTGGATACCAATGTATTGTACATAAACACTAAATATCTGAATTATTAAATGGTTTAAAAAAATCCATATACTATCGCATCCATCCACTATCTAGCTGACAATTTTTATTCCCCAGAACTGCAGAACTAACCAATTTTCCCCATTTTTTACTCTGCGTTGCTCCCAGTGGGAATGTTAGAACCTGGATAGGAGGAACCTGATTCACTGTTTATGAGTATGATATGCATAAATAAATTAAAGGATTAGGAGGGGAGCCTTCTTTTGATTTCCATTCTCTGCTCGACCTTGAGTTAGAAAAGGTAGCTTGAGATTTTTGAAAGCATTTACCCTTGACCCAGTTCTCCTCTAATTAAATCATTCCTAAAACTCCCACTCAGTAAGAGGTCATTTAGGCCATAACTGCAGACTTCAACATTAGTTCAGTTGCTTATTTATGCTTCAGTTCCTCCCCTCTGCATAATGTAATAATTATCTGCTCTGTAGGAGTTCTACAAAGCTTCATTAGTGTTGGATAAAACTGATTGCAGCAGTGCAAAGTGGTGGGTTCCTCTACTGCAGTTGCATTTGCTGCGTCTTTCCACATGGCATTTTGTTGTATAGCTCATAGGAGAGATTCTCCAGCTTACAGAACTTCATTAAGATATTATCTAAAAATAGATAACATGGCTTACATTATATGTTTATTAATTAAATAACAACTGCAGTTAATGACACATTTTGTCTGGAAATTCAGTTACAGTACAACTCAACAACATTAAAATTATATTAGAGCAACACAATACCCAGCAGTGTTTGGTTTATATGCAACTGGTTTGTGTGTATTGCAGTGAAGCCTAAGAACATCAATAATTGTACTAGTAAGACCACAGGCACAGGAAGAGGGATGTGATAGCTGCTGTCTATTCAGTGTAACAGTCCTAAGACTGCCTTGAAAGTACTACGTCCAATTTTGTGCTTCTCAGTACAAATAAGACACTGATAAGTTGAGCTGAGTATGGCAGAGGGCCATCAAGATGATTGGGGGACTGGCACGTGTGACATGGAGACTGTAAGGAGATGGGTTTGTCCAGCCCACAGAAGAGCAAACAAACTGCTTTTTCTCCAACTGTTTAATGAGTGTTTATAGTGACGATGGAGCCAGATTCCCCTTAGAGGTGCACAGCCTGCAGTGCTGGGGATAATGAGCACAAGCTGCAGACAGTTAAAATCCCAATTAAGAGGTAAGAAAAAGCCAATTACTATGAGGAGGGTGATAAATCATTGGAAGGGGTTGCCCAGAGAGGCTGTGGGATCTTGATCCTTAGATACAAAATTTGGCTTGACAAACCTTATGGTTTCAAAGTTGGATTCAACTTTGCGATCAGCTCTGCTTTGGGTGGGGAGTTGGACACATGATTCCAAAGATCCATTTCAACCTATGTTATGGCACAACTCTCTGATTTTACCTCAGTAAATGTGTTACCAGATATTGCAAGAACATTCTCAGGCAATAAGAACATCAGCTTCCTCCATCTTTCTATAAATCTCAAATATTTTTGTTTCTACTTCAGTTGGATCACAGTGGCAATAGTGCTGTGCCATCTGGAGTAAATTATTAACAATAGTGCATCTGATTTCATCTTTTCATGATGGCGTGTGATTTCTCACTCTTTTGTTCTGTCACCCAGCAATCTATTTGCTTATGAACCAAAAGATATTATCTTTTGGAATGCTAGAGCAATCACACTGGGACTAAGGAAGAAAAAAAAAAAAAAGCAACTTTTTAATAATTTTTCTATTTCAGAAAAGAAGCTCTCTAAGGAAATTATGAGGGTGTTTTAAAATTCACAATGATGGTTCTTGATCTACCCTTTGCAGACACCTACTGTTATCTAGACTCCTACATTATTCATAAATTCACAAGAAAATCCAAAGTAGAATGAATTTATTTTTTGTAAACACTCTATACTGTATATCAATTTGGTCTATATATCCTGTGCTACCAAAGGAAAAATAACAAGTGGAAATTGTCCTGAAGTGGTTTCTGTTTAACGTGTCCTTTATGGAGTAAATGGCTTGAATTTTGGGGCACATTGCTAGAAACCCTCTCAAATGGGGTTATAGACATGTTCTATTTTGCTCCTTCTCTCTGCACTAGTTAGTTTTGCCTTGCTCTTAACAACATTTCCATTCTGCCTCAGTTTTCAGGGAGAAGTCAGGGGATTTGTGACAAAAAATAAAAGACAGTTCTGGAAGAGAGGGTTCCTTCTTTATCTCATTCTCTCTTCAAGGTATAGCACAGTCAGGGATACTTTTCTACTCAAAAGCATTTGGTACAGTTCTCTTCATAACTGTATCAGCTCCACACAGATAATAATTGTATGTTAGCGATTCAGCAGATTTATAATATTGCTATTTTTTTCACAAGATTTGCATGTAATACCTGCCAAAACCCCCTAACTTTTGCAAAATTAATGTAAAAAAAATTAAGCAGCAACTAATAAAGACCAGCGTGGACACTTTAATGTCACAGCTTACATGCACATAGTTTGAAAGGCTTCTAAAGTAGGTGTCTTGGCGATCACAAGATGAGATAAGGTTGTATTTTCTTCATACAAGTCTAGTAAGCTGTAATGGGGAAGTACCAGACTCAGTGAAACCAAACCTTTTGGGGAAATTTGGTTGGGATTTTCTAAGGAGCAAACATATCAGAGTATGGCTGCTACATTACGAGGCAGGATAGTAAGCCTAAAACAAAAGTTTTTACCCCTTCTAACACCAAGTAAACATGAGTCTGATAATTAGGATTAGAGCTTGTCCTTCCCCTGGCACACTCTGGCCAGTGCTTGTCTGGAGGTAAGAGCAGATTGGTGCCTGATACAGGAGCACTCAGCTGTACCACTGACCACTGATTTTTTTCAGCACCTCCAACAACGATGCAATCCGTGACCTACTGAGCGCCTCTCATGTGTTTAGAAATAAATGGTAAAACCTTTGTCACTTGCCTATGTTTTATGAGGATTGGGAGGATATTTATGTAAAAGGTGTTGTCTTTGTATGTGGGAGCAGGATCCACCTCACTCAGCTTGTATGTGTAAATAACCTGTCCTCATTCCAGGGATGGATATTAGTGCAAGCTGGCGACATCCAGCAGGTGGTGCTCAGAACAAGCAAACTGAAATACATTAAGGAAAAAAAAAAAAAAAAAGGAGAAGAAGCAGGGAAAGCTTCTTGTTGTTGTTTACATTTCCCTGTGACTAACAACTTCTTCGGTGGGTTTTCTGGGGTTTTTTTTGGTGGTTTTGGGGTGTTTGTTTGTTTGTTTGTTTTAAAATTTATTTGTTTGTGGGCTTTTTTTTTGTTTGGTTTTTTTGGGGTTTTTTTTTAATTTATCATCCTGCAGCAAATATTATAATGTCATTGACAATTGTTCATAATGAGTTTTAGGGGGTGGATAGGTGAGAGAGAGCATTGATTAGCTGTTGATAGATCTTCTGCAAGCTTCTTAATGGCAACTTCTGGGATCCAGAATGCTTCAAGATTCCCATAAATTCTTATAGACTTCATCATAACATGAGTGGAAAGGATTGTTAATTGCTGTGGAAAAGCACCAGATTTTTAAGGAGAATTTCTGCACATCCTTTCAAGACCTAGTCTTAGTACAGGTTGTTCACTATACTACCTTAATTAACATCTGGCAGAAGAATCACATCTGTTATTTGCTTAAAGTCAGTATTAACAAAAATTCTTGGGGATATGCCTTGGGATATTGATTAAAATAAAAATTAAAAATAAGTCAAATATTGTCCATATTTACAAATTACTTGTTTCCAGTCATATTAAATATTATAAAGTAAAACCAGGGATATATCAGATATTTGTTTTGTTTTCGTACAGGAAAGAAGAGCCTTGAGGTCTGTTGTCAGTGGGATCTGACAGTGGCTTGGAAACCGCCTGGCAGATTTGCAGGAGGCTGGACCTGTGACATCTCCATGCCTCAGGGACAGTGCAGAGCCACCAGCAGCTGGGCAGAGTGGTGGAGTCCATGTAGAGGACAGGGACTGGCTTTTCCCTGTCCCTGATGCCACTGTGGCAGGAGTTGTGTCCTTGCTGGCAAACACAGTGCAAACTCCTGGCTGTTGCCCTGGTGCAGAACTGCCAGGACACTTCCTCAGGGATGGTCATTCCCTTTTTAGTGCACTGCTGTCCTGTCCCGTGGCGGATCTAACTTCATGTTTAATTTTGACCTTTTAAACACATCACTGTGTTGACATTTGTTCCTCTTTTTCTTTTCCTCTTTCATCAATGCATAAAATAACTGTTATAATTCCAGGCCCAGGGAAAGATCAGGGACAGATGCCCAAAGTTACTGATAATAAAACTACAGCTCCTGAACCCTCTCCCTTCAGATCTGAGCTCTCACTACATTTAATATGCAAGAAATCTTTATTTTGGTCTGTATCCTAACTATGTAAACAGCAGAAGCAGAATAAAAAGTGTGGAACAAAAAGTGTGATTTCTTTTGCTAAAATCTTTGGAAGCGTAAAGCAGCTGTATCCTCCTTATGAATTGTATAGGGGCAGAGAGTGAGCGCAGAATCTTCCTGACAGCTCCTTGCTTTAAATAATGTTGCTAGTGCCTAGAACCTAAGCACTGGATCTAGTAGATATATTACTGTGTTCCAAAGCAATCATACAATGTCATAAGGTAATTTAACCTGTGTAAAGCCCCAAAATCTGTCTACTCTCAGCAAGTGCACTGGTGACATGTAAAATCTGCTAGAAAAATATACCATTGTAAGAGCCTCGAGAAATTGGGATTTTGACAAATTTTCCATTGACAATATGCTTTTATTTGCTAAGCAGTAGCTTTTCTCAGTTGCAATGTATGTATACAAGCACATATGTACTTTCAAACAAAAAGAAATGTTAAGATTTCCCAGACTGGCATCAACAATTTATATAATTGCACTGAGGTAATTTTCTGTCTCTTTAAGGCCAATTCCAAGAAATGTTTCACTGGAAGTAGTGGATAGTAATAAAATTTTTCTTTGTTTTGAAGGGGGGTGATGGTGAAGGAGTAAGAATAATGAGTAAATTAAAGTCATTGTTTGAAACACCCCACAGTCCTGATCTAGCTCCCTCTGTGGCAGGCTGTATGTGACCATACAGCACAGCACTATGTGTCTACATTTGATGACCTTATGGTCCAGAAACAACATTTTTGTAGTTTTTCTGCAGTTGTGGTACAACCCGCCTGCCCCCCAGCATGAGTGAGAGCTAGGGATGCTTGCATTTGGGAAATGGGTAGATTTAATGATATTACCTCCTAGCAAGTAAACTGCCCCCCAAGACTGCCCTAGGATTTGTCTTGGAGAGATATTGTTACAGATTTCCAGAAAGAGGCAGGGAACAGAACAGTGCTGAGTGTAGGAAAAGGGTCTCAGTGCTGAGTGTCCCTCCTGGGACACGTCTCATTCTGCAGTGCAGACGTAGGAAGACACCATGGAGGAGGAGGAGGAAGAGGAGGATGAGAATGAAGAGGAGGCAGTTGTGGATTCAATATCCCAATAATGAGGTCAATCCACCAGAGCTGAGAAGGTGCCCAGATGAGGCAGCCTGCATGATAAAAGAAGTCAGAAATTGAGAGAAAATTTTCCTTATTCAAACCCTCCAGATTCCATCCATAGTCAATGGAATGATGTGGGGACTCCGATGTTAGTGGCTCAGAGTGATGAGAGGTACAATGAATATAGGAAACAAAATTATTTAAAGGGCCCATGTTACTCAAATTAAAAGTATTCACTGTAGAAAACCTTTGGACACTTCTGTGTTGCAATGGTCATGCAGAAAGTAGGAAGTCTATCAGACGAGAATTCTTCTGTTCCCAGAATCATTCGTAGCTTCTGGGAACTATATCAAATATTTTTAAAGTAGAATTAAAAAAAGATTGCTATGGTAGGACTACTTTACAATTACAAATTATATTATATTATCTTATTCATTGAATTATATTTTCAACATCAATCATAGTCTCACTTCACTAGGGAGAGTCTTAGTAGCAATAGACTTTATTTTAAGAGCAGAAACAAAATGTTGTTTTGGATTAAGGTAGAGAATAATTGTAATCTGCTGTATTTTTTCCTGAATACCAATGTATTTAGAAATCTTCATTATGATATTTTATCAATTTTATCTATTATTTAGATTACTTCAGAAATTAAATCAACCTAAAAGTGAGTTAGATTTCAAAACAGGAATATTCAAAAGGAGTTGCTAAATTAATTTCATGTGCAGACAAGCTCCCAAGAAGCCGGTGAAAAGGCAAAGAGTATCAAAGAGTGTGCTGAAAGGAGGGGAAGAAAATATTAAATAGAAATACAAATTGAATCTGGCAGGAGGTTGAGTCTGAGTATTTATAGGTGACAGGGTGTTAATGTATTATGCAAAAGGAAACACAAAGCTGGTTTCTTTTTCCAGATACTACACAAAAAAAGCAGTTTAGTAGAAGCATGTTCTATCTACAATGCCATGATCCTTCTGCAGCTAAAATGGAGTAGCCTGAAGAAACAAACTTTAAATCGTCTTTATTATCCTGCATAATTCCTCAGGTGAGTGGGGAAAGGCTGGGGAGTATTTCCAGAGAAGATGCCTGCAACAGCATGACCATTAAAATGCTTTGTGCCATTCCAGTGCTGACTTTGCCAGTCTATCTTCAAAAATCAGTGGACCTCCTTGCTAACAAAGGTGAGTCTTTCAGATAGTGTTTGAGAGACTAATGCTTTATGACCCACAACTGCAGGTTTAACTTTGGAGCTGCTTGGGGAAAGAGAAGCAGGATGTTAATGTCTGAAATTGTGTGGCCAGTTACTAATGGACCATAAGCAAATCTTTTTTGTGTCCTTGAACATAAAGCCAGGCTTTGCATGTTGTGATAAACCACTTAAAAATTAAAAGCTGCCAGTGTGAGTCCACCTGATTTATCATGTTCTTTATGGCATGTGAGAAATTCTGTAGTCTCCTGCCCAGCTGTTGCTATGGCTCCCACTATGGTTTTAGGTGTGGGACGGAAAGTCGTCCCATCATTTCTTCAGTGCTCCCTCTTCCTGGTGGCAATTCTTGGCAACCACTATGGCAGTACGTGTATGTGACTTGCTCAAGAAAGATTGTCACAGCTTTTGATGTGAGTTCACATTCCAAGTAATCTGAAATCAATTTGACCCAGAAGTGTACTTTGTAAAAACTATCACATTTACCCTGCTAATAACATACAACTATTTTTTTCAAGTTATCCTGTAGAGCTTTTCACTTTCTTTAAGGTGAGCATCCTTTTAATGGGATATATGGATGCTACAGCTTTTCAGCATGTTTTCATCCCATTTGATTAGCTATGTGAAAGCATACTTCATTTATACATGAAAACTCTCATTTATATAGAAATAGTTTATCCAGCTTGTAGACCAGACACTGCTGCTTGTTCTGCTTGAATTATCAATATGAGTCCAAGCATAGTAGCCAGCAAATGCATTTATTTTGCTCCCAAGGCAATCAGCAAAGCCTAAGACAACTGCCTGTCAGTAACAGACATGTTAGCATAACACTAAGCTGTGTTCCTGGAAGCTAGAGTTCTCAAGGTTACAGGGAAAAGACAAATAGCTCTATTCCATGTCAGCTGCTATCCAGAAAGATTTCTTAATTTTGCCTGAACACAAGCTCTGCAGGAGATGTGCTAACTCCTGCAGATCCTATTGTGGGTGTTATTGCTAGGAAAAAAAATACAGAAAATTCATTCTCCAATGCCATAGCACACTTGGAGTTAGAAGTACAGAAGGAAAGAAAAACAGTTTCTATTTTTCTTACTGAAAAAAAAAATATTTTCTTATAAAGTACTTAGCCTTAACCCAAAATCCTTTCAATGAACAACATTTCACATCTCATATATTCACTTTCTTTTATGCTCTAGTCCTGTTTGGTATTGTCATTCTCAGAAACACTTCATCTTCCAGAAGGGAATATTATTACCATCTTCTTCTCATATCTCTAATTAAACTGCATATTTCTTACAGTTTAAGCATTAATGTTTATATAAATTACAGTTTTCTGAAAACACCATGGAATAACAGTTTTGTAGAATCTAACCATAATCAAAGTATGCTGACCAATATATATAAAATAAATATGTAGTTGCTTGCTTCCAAGCATGGCAGCTTTGTGAAATCATGTGATTACAGGAAATATCTGACTTTTATAAAAGATGCAAGATCCGAGCTCTCTTGTCATTGGAGAAAAGGCCTGAAAATATGATGAGGCGCAAATAAAGGGTGAAAAAGCTAGACTAAATAAAATGAAGAATATTGACATTGCACTGTAGGACTGCTGCATACAAACACTGTCATATTAAGCTGCTCATTTATGTTGAGGTCATTAGGTTTGTACTTAAGGCTGAATGTTTGAGAATATGCTCTATGCAAGTATAATTCTAGTGCCAAGATAGAAAGACTTAGGTCCTTAAAATCCTGTTTGTGGCAAGAAGCTTGCAGCCAGCCTCACATGTCAGAGTGTGAAGCCTGGAGCTGTAGAAAGTTAACAGCCTCTATGCTCTTTGAGTCTTTGAAGTTTATTAGAGTGAGTTTCATAGAATTAGTCCTCTAAAATTGCTGTCTCCTTCAGCTGGTCTCTTTCTGCAGCTTAGTCTTCTGTTCTTGTGTTTGATAAATCTGTTCACAGAGAAGCCTCATGAAGCATGCAAGAAATGTGCATATAATAAAGCTGTCGAGCAGTTGCTTGGTAACTATGTGTTAAAATGCTTCTAATATTCAAGAGATACATGGATTACAATAATAAAAATACAGGAATACAGCAGGGAATTACTAACATCTGTTAGGGATTTAACACCCACATCCAGATGCTTGAAAAAAACATGTTGTACTAATAAGCACTGGATTATTAGCTGTTTGAGTAATTGCTTTGGATTCAGCATAACAATGATTTTTTGAAAATCTTTAGAGTTTTTTCATACTACCTAAAAGAATAATTATAGGATTTACCTCCAGTTACTGTACTGGAGCCTTGCCTGACTCTGGAGCTTCTGTGATGGGGCACCTGACCAACTCTGCTGGGTTGGGGTTAAGACAGGCCCTTGAGAAGTCAAATACCTGGTTTCTAATCCATGTTCCAAAGACTATTAAGGTATGCTTGTACAAACCTGAAAAGATCAGTCAGGAAGAATTAGAAGGATATTGTATACTGGTGGCCAAAATATTATTGCAAATTTAAAAAAAAAAAAGTCCTAAACAGAGGAAGAAATTAAACTTATTTAACTAACTTTTGAGTTACTTATTTGCTGGGACTTCAGTGCTGCAGTTTTTCATGGAAGATACAATTTTGGGTAGTTTATGAACACATTTGCAAAAAAATCCACTAGAGGTGTCTTGCCCAAAAGTTCATTATCTTCTGTGTTAACATATCTGACAATAGCAATAGCAACACAAAAAGTATTCCAGTTCTTTTTTTAAAGACTTTCCCATAGGCCTTTGTTCCTAGTTTATCTCCAATGGCTTTTTCCTAGTAGAAGATTAAGTTTTACAATGGGAGGATAACCTTAACCTCTACTGACACTTTTGGGGAGACTGAGTGGTAGTGCTGCTTCTAATTTGGGTTCAAATTTTAAAGTTGATGTTATGAAATATTACTGTTCGAATATATTTTTCCATTTTTGTCAGTTATGATGAACGCACCTTTAGTGGCAAGAATAGCCACAGAAAGGAACTGAATGAAATCCCTGAACTCTGTCTGTTAAATGCAGAGAAAGGGTAGGTACCTCCTCTTAACGCACTTCATCATTGCAAGTTACACGTTTCAAACAAAGACAATTAGTTATATCCTGAAATATGTGTGGTCTCAATTCAGACCCCTAAAGATGTGATTTGGGATGTCCAACTCTGTCCAAACACCTGCACAGGGTTGACAAATGCAACACATGTCTTGGCAAGTCTTGCACCCTTCTGTAGCAGCAGCTGGAGGCATCTCTAGGGTAACTCAAATAGACAGGAATGCTCATGTTCAGACAACTGAACTGTCTGTTGTCTCTCTATTTTGGATAGAGAGCAAATGTTTTGGACTTGCATGGCAACGTTCTCATAGCAGATGGTGCAGGAAGGAGGGCTTCTCTGAGAAGTTGCCAGAAGCTTCCTCACATCCAACAGAGCCAAGGTCAGCTGGCTTCAAGATGGACCCACTGCTGGCCAAGGCCAAGCCAATCAGCAATGGTGGTAACAGCTCTGTGACAACATATTTAAGAAGGAAAAATAAAGTTATTGAGCAGAAGTAATTGTGGACAGAGAAGAGTGGGGTGAGAACATGTGAGAGCAACAATCCTACAGATCCCAAGGTCAGTGTAGAAGGAGGGGCAGGAGGTGCTCCAGGCAGAGATTCCCCTGCAGCCCCTGGTGCAGCTCATGGTGCCCCTGCAGCCCAGGGAGGTCCATGGGGGAGTGGAGATCCACCTGCAGCCCATGGTGGGCACCCACCCAGAGCAGGTTGGTGCCTGAAGGAGGCTGTGACTGTGGGAAGCCCCTGCTGGAGCAGGTTCCTGGCAGGACCTGTGGCCTGTGGAGAGAGGAGCCCACACTGGAGCAGGTTTGCTGGCAGGACTTGTGACCCTGTGGGGGACCCACACTGGAGCAGGCTGTTCCTGAAGGACTGCACCCCATGGGAGGGACCCACTCTAGATATCCACGCAAGAGGAACTGCAGCCCATGGGAAGGATTCATGTTGGAGAAGTTCTTGAAAGACTGTCGCCTGTGGGAGGGACCCCATGCTGGAGCAGAGGAAGGACTCCTCTCCCTAAGGAGGAAGCAACAGGAGAAACAATATGTGATGAACTGACCATAACCCCCATTCCACATTTCCCTGAGCCACTGGGAGGGGAGGAGGTAAAGAATTGTGAATAGAGTTAAGCCAGGGAAGGAGGGAGGGAGGGGTAAGGGGAAGGTGTTTCTAAGATTTGTTTTACTTCTTATTATCCTGCTCTACTTCTGTTGTTAATAAGTTAGACTAATTTTCCCAAGCTGTAAGTTTTGCCCATGACAGTCACTGGGGAGTGATCTCTCCCTCCCTGCCCTTATCTCAGCCATGAGCCTTTTGTTATCTTTTATCTCCCCTGCCCAGCTGAGGAGGGCAGTGAGAGAGTGGCTTTGGTGGGCATCCAAACTGCCACAGCAAGAGATAGAAGTCAGGAAAAATAAATCCAATTAAACACACACAGAATCAAGTGAAATTGGTGTGATGGATGGCAGTGTTGTGCAGATGTGGTAAAAGTTTTGTACCATAGGCAAAAACTCTCCCTTCTATCCCATATAATTTTTCCAGAATTAAATATCTGATTACTTCAAGGTGATTACTTGTCTTTTATTACAAAAGAAATTGTGATAGCCCTGGAACCAGCAAATATTGTGAAGAATAATAATTTAAGTTTTCTTCATTTTTTTCACAGAAATGTAATGTCAGTAATATCAGAACTATAGAATTTCACCTGTCCCCTTTTCTGACATTCAGTGATTATCCTTTCCCCTTTCACTATTATTCTCTGTTGACAAATAGTACAATTGCAATGCCATCAACATTGGGCCTTCCATGATGCTGAATAAGGTGTAACATAATAGAAAATAAGAAACAGAGGCCAAGATGGTGTGGCCGAAGCGTAAAGGAAAGACAGAAATATAAACAATGCTTACCTGTCACATGTAGTCACCATTTTAGAGGAGAGGTGCCATGCAAATACAGAATACTACAGCAAAACAATGTCTGAACTCTCATAAAAATTAAAATTTAATTATTCAAGCAAATAAGAAAATCAAGATTTAGTGAACATTTAAAGAGGCACAAAAATCTAACTTTTTATAATAATCTTCTGCATTTTAACTGTTAAAATATTCTATTGCTCCATTTTAATGCTTCTTGTAATGAGTTCTGTAATGTTATGTATACTAGAAGTTGTGGACCTGATGATAAGACCAGATAGAAAAAACCCCAACTTTGTTGTAAAAGTACTTAATTCTTATCTGGAACTGCTAGGGCTCAAAGCTATTTAATGAAAGTATTTTTATTTTATGAATCAAGTGATGAGAAATGCATCCTTGCACAACTCATTTTATGAAAGAGATTGCTTACATTATAATATGTAGAATTGAACACCACAGACATAGTTTTTATTTGCTGGGCAAAGCTAATTCCCATATAATTGTCATTAGATCAATCATAATTACAATAACATAGTAACAATAATTAGCTATTTTTTAGTTTTAAAGTTGTTCGCAAATTAAAAACCCTACCTTTTGTAACTTTCTCAGCCAGATAGAATCAAGGAATTAATATTATTATAGCAACTACCATAGGTGGTTCTACCTTAATAAAGTACTTTGAACGTAGAATCATAAAACAGTAGAATAGATTTGCTTGAAAAACACAGTAAAGTCCATCTAGTTCCATCCCCTGCCATGGGCAGGGACACCTTTCACCAGACCAGGTTGCTCAGAGCCCCATCCAGCCTGGCCTTGAACACTGCCAGGGATCGGAAATTCACACCTTCTCTGGGCAATCAGTTCCAGTGTCTGATCAACCCCATAACGAAGAATTTCTTCCTTATATCAGATGTAAACCTGCCCTCTTTCAGTTTGAAGCCATTCCCCCTTATCCTATCACTACATGTCCCTTTTAACAAGTCCCTCTCCAGCTCTTTAGGAGCTCCTTTAGGTACTAATAGGTGCCAAAAGATCTTCCAGAAGCCTTCTCTTCTCCAGTCTGAAGAACCCCAACTCTCTCAGCCTGTCTTCGTAGGAGATGTGCTCCAGCCTTCTGAGCATGTTTGCAACATCCTCTGGACTTGCTGCAACAGATCCATGGCCTTATTATGCTGAGGACTCCAGAGCAGAATACAGTACTCCAGGTGAGGTCTCATGAGAGCCTTGACCCACTGGTCACGCTACTCATGACAGACTCATTGAGGCTGGAAGAAATATTGAAGGTAATCTAGTCCCACTGTCAACCCAGCACTGTGCCGGAGCTCACAGTCTTCTGAGTCTTGGATTATGAGTTCTCAGAGCAGAGCTCCAACAACATACAGCAACCAGGAACAACCAGCCCAACCTTGGCTCCTCCCAGGGCTAGATTTATAGGGCTTGTGCCCGCCCTGCATCTACAGCTGTTTGGAGGAGGTTAACGAGCACTTTAGGTTGAGGTAGTCCCAATTGGATTCAGGTGTAGAATCCTGGTCTTGAGTGAGAGTTTGGCTAGTGCACACCATCAGGGTTTAAACACATATTACTACACAGTACCACCATAATCACCCCTAAAGCATATCCCCAGATGTCACATCCAGACACCTCTTGAACTTCTAGAGATGGTGACTCCACCATCTCCCTGGGCAATTTATTCCAGTGTCTAATCCCTCTCGTAGTGATTTTTTTTTTCCAGTGTCTAATCTGACATAATCTTTTGATACAGCCCAGGAAATGGTTGGCTTTCTAGGATGCAGCTGCACATGTCCAGGTTTTCATCCCCAAACACTCCTGAGTCCTTTTCCCCAGCGCTGCTCTAAATCCATTCTCCACCCAGCCTGTACTTGTGCTTGGGATTGCCCCAAACCAAGTGCAGAACCTTGCACTTGGCCTTGTTGATTCAACTTCATGAGGTTTGCACAGGCTCAGTTCTCAAACCTGTTGGGGCCCCTATGGATGGCATCCCTTCCCTCCAGTGTGCCCATCACACCACACAGCCTGGTGTCATCAGCAAACTTGCCCTCAATATATTTATAAAAGAATTTTCATTACATGATTACAGAAAATGCAAGGCCTATTTACTGATTGTATGTTCAATTTTATTTGTGGATAGTTGGCAAGTATTCTGCTTGTTGTTGTCTTTTATTGTCATATTTGCCAAGTTTTGAGTTGTTTGAATCTAGTTTTTCATCAGTATGCCATGTATAGTCATCAGATAAGTAATGGCTTGGTTCTCTGGATAAAGATATTTATAATGACACAGAGAAGGGAGATTTAATTAACAGTCCATAAATCATATCATTTTGACAATCTGATATAGTTACACTGGAAGGCTTTGAACTAAGCTCAATTTCTATACACAGCAGGTCAAGTTTCTTTCTCATTCTCCAGTCACCAATTGTTTTAGTACTATGACAGGTAATAATAAATCATGTACTTATAGTAAAAGGCTCTGAACAATTTGATTTCTGTTTGCACCTTCACAATTTGACACCTTGATTTTCAACTCAAATTGGTAAGAAATTTCACTGAAAGTTTTCCTTGCGAGTTTTCAGTTGGATGACTCCTGCCTGCAACAGATCTTCATACACAGCAACATGGGAAACTCTTCTGGCTTGTGCACATATTTGTTTACACTTCAGATGGCTGAAGACAGAGAAAAAAGAAACACAGAAAATATAAGACCAGAGAATGGAAAATTCAGTATTATTTTTAAAAGTCATGCAGGATGTTATTTTTACTTCTGCAGTGCAAGCCAAAGAGTTCATTTGGCTTTGATTATTTCTAATCACCTTCTCTCTTTCACTAAAAAACTGTATTCATATTTTCTCCAATATTCGGCTTGGCTGAGGTCTAACTAAGCTTGGGAAATCTTGAACGTTATTTTAAACAGAGCAGAGAATTGTGTAGCCAACCTACAGTGTTAACTTTGGTCTTTTTAGTCCTGATTATGTGCATTAATCATAGCATTATCACTATTCTTATCAGCACTTTCTCAGAATTAGCTCTGTCTGAAAGGTGTCAAAACTGTTAATTAAAACCAGAGATAATCATAACAATCTGGATCTTTGACACAACTGTCCCCCCTCCCATTACAACCCTTTTCAGAGGGAACTGCTAGGTAATGTACTATAGTTCTGCAAGAAACATTTCATCTACAGAGGAAAGAGAAACCATAAATCTTTCTTCATATATGTCAAGGAGAATAATTGCCTTTTTTTTTCTTTTTATTTCTTCTACCATGGTCTGTATATCCATGATATCTGACATTGAAGCAATAAGTCATTTATCAAAGACAGAAAGAAATTATAGGAAAGGATGTAGGACAACATTCTAGCTTTAGATTCCTAATGGATGGATGCTTTCTGTAGTTTGTGTCAAATTTACTGAATAATAAGGGAAATAACTCATGTTTCCTTGGTTACAAATTTCTCTACTTGAGGCATTAGAATTTGAAGGTCAAATGCAGAGTAAAAGAATACAGGTTAATATAGTCCAGACTGAATTTCTGGATCTCCTTCTAGAACAGGATAAAATATATTTATGAGCTGAATCCCAGTCAGATTCCTCACAAATCGGGGGTCTAATACTTGAGATTAGGGTCAAGAATATAGAAATGAAGCTGCCAAGGCTTTCTGCCTTGTTGGATTATTTGTCTGTTTTTCAGATGTTTTGTCCTTGAGCTCTAGGATTCACCACTGTTCCCAATGGGTCCCGCTTGTAATACAGTTGTTCCAATGTGCACATTAATCAACTTTTTGTTGTAGCAGAAGTAGCTGAAAACATAATGGCTTTAAGCAGAAGGAAGGTAGATTTAGATTAGATATTAGGGAGAAATTCTTTACTGAGATGTTGACCAGGGAAGCTGTGGATGCCTCATCCCTGGAAGCGTTCAAGGCCGGGTTTGATGGTGCTCCAAGCAACGTGATTTAGTGGAAGGTGTCCCTTTCCATGGCAGGAGGGCTGGAACTGGATGGTCTTTAGTGTCCCTTCCAACACAAAGCATTCTATGATTCTATGATCATAGAACCCTGATGAAAACATGATCATCCCCCTGACTCAGGCAGCAGGACAGTTTTGGTGTGACCAAAGAAGTAGCCAAATCGGCAAAAGAACTTGTAGATCTTCAAGAAGTCCCACTCATAGTGTCCAGAAAAAGCAGATCATGAGCAAGAGTGAAGCAAATCAGAAACCAAAAGCAAATCAAAACTGAAACGAACTGATCATCAGCAAGGTGTTCTTTAACCAGTGCTAAAGATAAGGACACTCAAGCGTCTGGAGTATTGCGATAACCAAAAGTGGCTGAAAAACAACTCTAGGGAGGAAAGTCCTCCAACCATGCTCCAGGACTGGGGACCATCTCTCCATCTGGGGGACTCATGGAGCAGGGGAGAACTCATGAAAGCCTCCCAGCAGGAACCTGTCCTCACTACCAAGCCTCCTGGCAGGACCACATCTCTTGCATGGAACAAAGAGGTTGTGTACCTATGTTAACCCAACTGGTTTCTCTTCCCCACTGCACCATCTCCACCACAGCCCAGTGAAGGCATGTCATTAAAAAAATTGCAAATATCTGTGATTTAAGTGCTGTAGTATCCAAATATATTTACTTTCCACGCTGTTATTTGTGTTGATGTTTGACATATGCAGGGTTTGATACACTTGGGAAAAGGGGAGTCTCTGGAAGCAGATCTAATACAACAGCAATATTTAGGAGCTTAGAGAAAGGAAATGAATGGTTATGCCCCACTTTGATCCTTTTTGGAGCTGAATACTGTTGAAAACCACTAAGATCTGAGTGAGGAATCTGCAAGTGAAATGTGCTGACACTGTGACTTCTTGCGCTTTGAGAGAAAGAAAAGACAATTTAGAGGGATCTTTTCATGTGGCTGCTTGCATTAGCATGATCTGTTCAATACAAACTCAAAATTTTCCACTCTTTTGCATATAAATGATTTTAATTATTTTTTATTTAGATGCAAAAATCTTAATTAAAAAGTTGCTTGGATTCTACTTGATTTAGATAAAGTATATAATTAAGCAGGGACATTATGCCAAATGAAATAGAAATTATCAGTGTGATGGAAGCAATCTGCCTTTTACTTATCTAGCTGACCCTTACATGTTGGCTGAGCATTATCTCTGAGCCACCAGTATCTTATTGGCATTTGTAACCTTGGACAGAGAGCAGTAATTTGCAGTAAATCTCCTCACACAGGGTTATATTCAGAGTGAATTCTTATCTGAATAGTGCAGTGAATACTGATGATAAAATACCAAGGTTTCATGCTTGCCAATAAGAAATGAACAATTTCATAGCTCCAAAAGATAAAGGCAAAATCAACAGGTAGGAGTGAAAAAAAAGGTAAAAATAAGTAGACCTGAAAGATTAGTACGTAGGAGGAACTAATAAAAACCAACCAAGCAAGCAAAACAAAACACAAGAGATAAATAGATAATTACTTAAAACACAACAATGTCCTTTTGTACTTGAGCGCCCTTTTTTGCTTACCTGTTTGATGTGACAAATCAATCCTCTAGCAGCACACATACCCATACTACCTTTCTGCTTTTAGGGCTTCACATAAAAACAGAAGACCAAGTGCCTTTTTCTGATCCCACTAGCAAGTAGCTCAAATATTCCTCATTTCTTTCAGGCCTCAGCGAGGGAATGTGGCATGAAAGCAGAAGCTGCTCTAGTGATACTCAGTTTAATCTTATACAAAACCTGATTGCTGTTAATGAAATATTTGCAAGTCTTCCTGCAGAAATATAATTTTCACCTAGTGAATATTATTCTTCTACAAAAACATTTCCAGGAGAAGGTTTTCTGTCTCTTCTCATTTGATATATCTGTGCAAATAAAATAGATCAGGCACATTCATGATCGTGATGCAGTCTGTGTCCTTACAGCTGGTCTTCCTTGTTCCCACAAAACAGAGGGTTCAAACCCAAACTTTCTGTTGCTCATGGTCCTGGCAGCACATCCAGGCATTGTCTGAGCTGGAGCCAGGCTCTTGCAGTGGATCCTACCGATTTAAGAGCTGGAATGATCACATGACACTGTCACAGAGCTCAGGTCCATTCCCTGCTCAGTTTACTAGTGCAGAAGCAATGAGATCAACTACGTTTTTTGTCAGAAAAAATCCTAGAATTATTTGTATTGCCCATTCTCTGTATGAATAAATAGAAACATTTATGCAAAAGATCCCAGTTTTAACTGTAAAGTTATTTGGTAAATTTTTATCAACCCTTCTAAGACCTCTTTTTCAGTGTTTCTTCTATGGTTCCACTATATCTGCTCCAGAGGGAAGGAGGGGTCACCCCGCAAGTGGGAGTGACATTTAAACTATTGAACACTTCTAACTGAAAGTGTAATTACTGCTTCATTTCATATTACTTCTTTTTTAGGGGCAAGGAATGACCATTCTAGGGTATTACAGTGTACGAATCCTTTTTTTGGTGCGTGGATGTAGGATGTGCATCAAATTTCAAATGCATTCAAAATTGCTGAAATACCTTCACCTTCACCTTGCTTTCACCTTGTGAAATACATTGACATAGTCTTGAACCCATTTTACAGACCAGGAAGTCTGGTACTAATGATTCCTTCAATAACATGACTTTACCAGTGTACACTGTGACTGCACTTCAAGCTATGACACATTTTTAAAGGAAATCTGGTCTAAGGAAACTCACTTCCTGCAGATGAACATTCCTGATGTCTTTATGCTGCAAACATCTGAAAATGCAGTGTGTAATCTTGGCTTCTCTATAAATAACAAGTATTTTACCCTTCAGCTTCATACAGCCAAAAATCCACCTGTTATTTTGTGAGTGTTGGAGTGAGCTGCTACCATGCAATGAACAAGTTCTGTAGTAGACAAAATTCTGATTAGTCTTGATATAATAGTAGACAAATTTAAGGGACCTACATTTAGGATTGCAGAGTTTATATATTCCCCTCCACTCATGGTATGGCAAAACTCAGTTGATTTGAGTTGCAAATATCTCTTAATTCTCTCTCTATTTAACTTGTAAATAAATTATCAGGAATTTGAAAAGTAGCCCTATTTATTGGAGCAGACCCAAGACAGAATCTTTATTTAGTGTACTATATCCACTATTACCTGCATCCAGTCAAAAATGATTGAATTAAATTTACTAAGAAATACAAGACAAAAACAAGCTATACAAGCAAATTTGTTTAAAATATAACTTTATGTATGATAGACAGATATTTTGCAGTTATATTTAAACAGTAAGATAATTATTCTGTAGTTTAGTTTTAAATTCATTGTTTTCCCCACCAACTCTAGTGGTTCTGCAATGCTATAATTCTAAGATTTCATAGATAATTTAAATTTCCACATTTGGTGGGCTGACTGCTGTCTATGGACACAGAGTGACAAACGAGAGGCAGGTTTGTGTCATAAGTGGATTGCACACTGAAAAGCCCCAGGCAGAAATGTCATTTGCATTCACTGCTATACTGGGAAAATGATGAAGAAAAGTACAACTGGAAACTCCTTCTAATTCAAGGCAGAATCTTCTGATGCTATGTGCTGTAACAGCAAGGGATTTCCAGAATCATGCACTCTTGACAGGAAAATGCTTTAAAGTTATCTATCTTAGAAAGAAGTATGCAATAAAAGCACAAAGTAACAACTGGCAATGCTGTATTGTGCTTATATTATATTCAGGAAAGCTTTGCATTAAAAGACAAATTACAAATTCCAGATGCTCCTATAAATGGCTGAAATGAATTTATGAAACTCCTCTGTAGGAAAGAGCCTAATTGAATTGGAAATGCTTGGGAATTTAGCTGTTAACTTTGAGGGGCTTGGTATTTATAGCTGCTAGTATTCTGAAAGATAGCATCTCCTCCTCCAGATTATCACACCCGTTGTGACTGAAGTGCACTTGCAAAATCATTTAGAAATGATACTATAAGAAAATCACCGACTCTCTAGAGAATGTTGCTGATGGTAAGTGGCCTTCTTTATCAACTGTGATTTCCATGACTACTTTTTATTTAAGGATTCAGACTCTTTTAAAAAAAATCTATCCTGCTTGTAAAGATCCTTTAAAAATGTTATTGGACAATTGTTTAATATTTCTTAAGAGTTCATAATTAAGGGGTCCTGCAGGTTTGAAAGACCTTCAGCAACCATTCTGTCCCATCACTTTTCCTCTCCAACCCACATCAAGAAGATTCATGTCACTGAGATGTTGTAGGATAAAGTATAGTTGAGAGATATTTCAATTATATCTTTTTGTTGCACATAGGAGGATACTCAAATTAACATCTGGCAGAGAGAATTACTTGGAAGAATACCTTATGCCTTAAACACAGGCTGAGAAAGATGCAGATGGAGAATATTTTGAGGAACTTGAATAAGAGAATGTCCATCTCTTTCTGAAGAGACATTTTTCAACAAGAACATCCACTGTAAATCTAGACAAAGGAGAACAGAAGTGAGGTCTCTCACCTTTTACTTGACAGAAGACTCTAGATACCTTTTCCCCCACAGATACAGACTTTCCCATGGTTAATTTTGCCTATGCTATTCTAAATTTTAACAAGTAAAAATTTTTGCTAAGCCAAGCTATGAATGCTGCCATTTCATTCCAGTAATTTTAGGATTCAGTTATTGTTTTGAAAGTGGGAAAACATGATGAAAGCATGAAAGTCTTATTCTGTGCCCTAAAATAACTACACCTTGATTTCCAGATGAAGTCCAAAGTGCAGGCTATTAAAAATATATTGTAAATCCTAAGTTATTATTGGGCAGAAATGCTTTGGCTGCTTCTCCCACACAGAAAAACCTCCTGCGAGTCAGAACAAGGGAGTCTCAGCAGTAGCTTCTTATACAGATACAGCTGCATTGAGCATATTATAACTGAGTGGCAATAAACATCTAAACAGGGATGTTTCATTTCTTATAAGCTCCCAGGTGCTGTGCAGGGTTAGGCACACCTGTAAATTTAATGTGTTTCTTCTTTTTATAAAAAAATTGTCCTTTATAAATATAAATAAAATGCAGTGAATACTTTCCTAATTTCAGGACCAGATTGACTCTTTAATTGATTTCTCCATGAAAAATGTGTTTGTCTTTCCATAACAACATGCCTCGTGTATTTATAATATCTTGTACTTCAGAAAAAAAAAGAATTTCACAAAGGTTTAGAAACTAAACACGTCCAAGGAAATGTGCTGGTAAATCCCAGAATAGCAAGATATTTAGTTATTGACAGCAATTCTTGTCCTTGAAATCTCAGTATTTTAGGCTTATTCACTGCAGGAGCCAGAAGAAATTGGCAAGTAGTTATTGTTCTTTGTTCAGTTTCCATAGCAACAACAGTAATAAGTTGGGGTGGTTTTATTAATTTTTTATTTCATCTTTACAAAACTCCTTATTCCTTTCACCATACTGGAAGTTTCTGGAAATAATAATGTATCTATCTCCAAACATACAATTGCTCTACTTCAGCCTAGGAGGAGCTGTGTTACAACAAATATTGTTTTAGTATTTATAGATGTAGAGAGTTTGTCACTGTATTGTAATGATCTTATATAGTGACATGGTAAAATTTGCTGCTTATGAATCTCCCACGATGCAAACCTACTCCCAGGTATTAATTAATGTTCCAGTTTCCTTTTCCCCCTCTGGTAAGGAAGGAGCATTGTTGTCCCATGTTGTATCACAGGAAGAAGTTTAATGAGACTGTGCCGCTTTACAGCTATCTCCAAAATGCTACCGGATAAAACTCAAAATGTGACAGCAGTGCCCTCAGTCTGGCTCCTGCACAGCATAGCTAGGGATGCTCAGCATCAATCCTGCTCCACATGGAGTCTGAGGTGAGCCACATCCTAAGCCCAGACTTTTATGGAAAAGAATTCAGGTCACAATGTCGTGTGCGGCAGTCAGAGCCATCGGCACAGGGTAGAGTGCAATAGAGGATTAGTATTGGCAACAGCTACTGACGTTAGAGACCCACTCAGGGATAACCTGTAAGTTAATATGTAAGTAAATTAATCAAAGCTGAGAAGGGAATAGGATGGGCCTCTGGATATAAATATTCTTTCATTTTCAAGTAAAACAAGCAATTTTGTGCTCCTCTCCAAAACTAGCAGACTCAAATCTATGAATTTTTCTTATACTGACTAGCACCTAATTATGCTAAAGAAATTAAGGAAAAAAAATATGTTTGGACTAAAGGCAAGAATGTTACTGCATAGTTGTGGGAGCACAGTCTGTCACTAAAAAAAAAAAAAAGACTTTGTATGATTTCATATCTGGTATATATTTCAAAACTTAAACCACATTATTAACCGTAATATAACTTATTGATCCCCAGCATGCGCTTTTCTCAAAGTAGCCCTGAAGCTTTGGCATGCTTCAAAACACAAGTTTAATATGAGCAGCTCAGGGAGTAGTGAGTATCAGGAGGGCTGTTTCAGTGAAAAACAAGCTAGTCATATCTTCCCTTCCTCTGTGGAATCCAAAACACATCCTGCTTCAGTGAGTAATTCCCCTGAAGCTAACGGCTTTATTGACAGTTGCAACTCCATCAATTCTTCTGGTTTATTGAAATGGCTCATATAAGCCAAATGCATTATGTACACTTAAATTAAAAGTGTCCTAGTTGTATTTGTGTAATAGCTTATGCAAATGCTCACGTACTCAGTAGCCATGGTTTAAAAGGGGAACAGGAGAAGGCGTTTGGCATCACTGCTTTCAAAGGATCATGCTCTGAATGAAATCTGGGTAAGAGCTGAATGCTTGTAAAAAGAAGGAAAACCAAAGCTCAGGTCAAATCTCAAGTACTATTATTAAGTACTGGTAACAGGTAACTTCAGATGTGTTCTGTTCATTTGGATGAGAACTCTCATACAAATAAGAAGTCACCAACATGAGTAAGAGTTCAACAGGCTGACTGTCCTCTAATTTCACATCACTGTTGCAGCTGTGCACTGTGGAAAACAACCAATGCTCCCCCATTTTTCTGAAAGTCAGGCCTATGCAACACATTTAACTCAGAGTTCTTCTTAACTTGATATTATTTCTTTAAATAGGTTTTTTTTTTTGCTTTTGTTCTGACATCGTTTTCTATCTGTTATCAGTAACTTTATTATCATGGATCATAATGTCAATATAAAATAATCTGCAATATAAAACGTCTCTTAACTGACAGAGTTCAGTCCACACGGAAGTAATTCAATTCAGACAATGACTGGTCAGATTTCCCCAGCTTCCTCCTGCCTCATGTAAGCAATCTACAGAGCAATTCCTAGTTTAGAACTTCTGACATTCCAGTTCAGGGATGTGAATTGTGAATTCCTCTGAAGTTCCTGATGGTGAAGTCAGGCTTCTGCAAAATGCTGCAGATTTGGAAGGAATATGACGGCGTTAAATGCTTTTGTGAATATCTTGCAGATAGAAAGGAGAAAAAGCAAGTGTAAACTGTTCAATGAACAGCTCTATTTTCAAGGCAATAGGTGTGCACAATTAAAAAATAAATATCCAGTGCCCAGTCAGCTGTTCTTAGATCAAATTCTAACCTATAAAAGCAGGATAAAAGCACAGGTTGGCACAGAAACCAAACAATTCCAAAATTTCCTGACAAAATGTATTTCTTAATGTCTAAAGTTTCAGTTTTGCATTTTCTTGCTCTTTCATTAGCTCACAGGAGTATTAAATCTATTTATAGTTCATAAACACTTAGGAAAAAATTGTGGAGAAATGAACAGTTTTTTCCATGTAATTTCATAAATTATAACACATGCAGCTTTCGATAATTGAAAATCACATAATTCTGCAGATATCTCTGAACAAAACTGAAAATAAACTCATCACATGCAGTCAACAGAAAGGCAAGGACAAAGAAGTGATGTGCCTTGCAGGTAAGACCAAGTGCATGGGAAGAGAGTTCACCTCTCTGGCAACTCAACCCAGTCTCCACCTAAACGTGCTTCTTCCTTTGTACTTGTACACAGGGCTTGGAGTTTGCTTCTGTGCACACTTTGGCCTGTGACAAAAGAACAGCCCACATTTTGTCTTCCCAAACCAGCGTTCCAGGTCTGTGCCTGAACCTCTGTGGTCTTGCTGCTCTGTTCCATTGCTTATTTCATGCTCAGATCTGGACAAAGTGACAGACAGGGCTCTGCTCCCATTCATATTTGCCAGAAATAACACCGGAGAAGATAAGATTAAATTTTCCAATTTCTTTCAGCATTTTTCTCACAAATGAAAACCTTTCTAATGCAGCAAAACAAAGAAATAAATCCCTAACCCCTTCACGTGATAGGTGCTCTGGAGGTCAGACATCTGGCCAACATATTTCATTGGCCTCATTTAGTCTTTAGCAACAAATTTCGTTAACAACGATTACGAAAATGCTGCCCTTACACAAACCAACTAGAAGCAGGAGGAACATCCAAAAGGCTGGAGAATTGTTCTAGAGAAGGAAGTGCTGGGGTGAGACAGGACTAACATAAGCTGTGAAACAGAAAACATAGAAGGAAGAAAGGGGAAAAAAACATCCCACCCCACAAAAGACAATAAAACAAAAGACAATACTCCTCACCATAAATCTGACTGTAGATATATGCTCCCTCTTTCTAGCAACCCTTCTGGTAAGAAATGTAAGGGCACTTAATAATATTAATCTCAATATAACAAAACAACTTGTCTAACAGCACCATCAGTTACATAAGACAGGGACTCATCACAACCTTTCCTGAACATCCTGTTGGCGTCCTCTGATTCTAGGACAATTTTAACTGTACATTTGTGTTCCTCAGTCCACAGGCCACCCTGACTTGCCCCGGATTTCTGGGTTTATTTAATATCCATGCGGTCACCCAAAATAACCAAGAATGCAAAATTTAGTGCCAGGTCTGGTAACTGCAATCCACTTTTGCAATTCTTACATGTCCAAATGGACACATTAAAAACAGCAATTGAGCCACCCACATAAAAAAAGATTACACTGATGCCTTTTCCTGGTCTTAAAAACTAAGAGCCAGACATGGCTAAGGGCAAAAGGGTTTTTACCGTGGTATTTAATAAGGATCCTTACGATGCACCACTTTGCCAAGGTGGAATGCGCCGAAATGCACACACACGATAGATCGCATATACCATTTTATACACCTTGCAAATCAGCTTATCTACAAAGATTTCTCAATGAGAGGCTTGAATGGATAGCGTGATATCCTCCAATCCCAAGGAATTCCCCCCTGGATGGGCCTAATCTGAGTTTACAGGATGTGTTCTAGAGATGACCTTGGTTTCTCAGGATAGTGTAGGGCTTTCTGTCCCCAACTGCGAGGCCTCCAGGATGTTTGGTCTCCTGGCTCAACAGAATACTAGGGCTATGCTAAATTATTGGACTTAAGGAATTACTAAGTGCATGCTAAGAGCACTGAGGATATGTAAAATCTATATAAAAGGTATATATAAAAGGTATCTAAAAGAAAAGACAAAAAATCATCATGGCATCAACATGATTTCAGGAGATGCAGCCAAAAAATCCTCTGAGAGGCTGCAGATGTGTCACTTTTTCTTTCTAACTTTTACTTTTCAAACGGAAAGAACACAATGATAAAACCAAGCGGGAAAATTAAGGCATTAGGAATGCCGTGAGACAGTGAAAGATAGAAGAATCTTGCATACAGAATAAATATCTCTAAATTAAGTGTTGTTTTCCCTTCTGATTACACCCTAAATTCTCTTTTAATCACATTGGAAATGATCCAGTCCATTTATTACCTTGGGAAAATCTTCTCATTGCTTTCTCTCTCTTTTTTACTTTTTTTTCCCCCCTGAATACATAGCTGAGATTATTAATGTTTAGATTTTTTTTTCCCTCAGGAGTGAAAGGTTTACATTAGAAAAACAAAAACAAAAATCCAGCAACCATGAAGCCATTATCAAAACAGAGTTATATTATTATCTAGTATGCAGTTCTTGAATAAATATGTGATTTATTTTGAAAAAAAATACTTTTTCAAATCTGAAGTTTCTTTTGAAATTTGTTATTTGTATCATCCATTCTAAACCATAGGCACCAGAAATGTCAAAGCTGGAAGTGCTAATGCAGCTTTGCTGGGGAGAAAAATTTGGCAAGTTTATGTAGTTTTGTATTTTTTAAGACATCATTGATATCAAAATATTTGGCAAGTTTTCACCAAAAATCAATAAAAGTCTTTCAAGTTTCTCAAAAGTTTTAGAAGGAAAGAGAAAGAATTATTTTGTGACAGGTTAAACCACATCATAGACTGAGTTAGAGATAGGATCAGAACTCAGAAATCTTGACTGTATTTCCCCATTTTTTCCATTGCTCTACCAAATGTTGCCTACAGGACTTTATAACATTTCCAGGTTGTTTTTGGCTAAGCACTAAATTAGTTCTTGGTCACCTGTAGTTAAGGAGGACCCTTGTCTTTAACTAGATCACAAAGAAGAGGAACTGTTTCCTAAAACTACATAATGTTCTATTGGAATCACTTTTTCCTCAGGCAAAATTCCTTTTTGGTATATTGAAGGGGGGAAATGAAATGACAAGCCCATCTAGTCTTCGATGTGTAGCCTCATGCTAGAGCAATGTGAGGCAAAAGCTGAGGGCTTCCTGACAGCAGTATAATCTCCCTAATACTGAGATTGATCTAGTCTGCAGGGAAAGAGGTGGCTGTGGTGCATACAAATGAAGAAGCAGTGCATTTGGAAAGGTTGCAGAGAGTCTGATCTCTCTGTCAGCAAAACAATGAGTCTATACTCTAAATATCACAGCCTTCAGCTTGAGAAACCATGTATGGGAGGCAGAAAGAAGATAACAGGAAAGATGAGTGAAGAGAAGCAAATGCTCTCTGTTACTGCTGTGATTAAAACACAATAAAGGAAACCATTCAAAGGCCAAAACTGTGACAGGAACCGGGTGCAAATTAAGCAATGCGGACAATCATGTTTGTGTTTGAGTGTGCCCTTGCTTCATGTAGTGTAGCTCTAGACTTGAACCCAATTTACAATACAGTTAAAAAGTTACAAAGACCTCCTTTGCCTGAAATGCCTTCTGAAATGGTTCCATCTCCTCTGTAGAGAGAACTGTAAGTGATGGAGCAACATTTCCAGTTCTGCCAAATCTCCACCTTTTTTGGGTTACCACATTTCAGAACAAGAATCGAACTTATTTGTTTTTTAAAAGACATATCTCATGGATATTTAGTTGGCAGAGAGATTTCAACCCCTGTGGGCAGATAACTTCCCTAGTTTCCCATTCATTTTATGTATAAAAGTACACAGAGAATTGATTTGCAGAACCACCTTTTTGTTTATCACTTTTATAATCTCATTCCATGTGTCAGGAATAGTGCGGTCAGCAGGAGCAGGGCTGACCAGTGATTGCCAGTGCCCGTGTACTCGGCACTGGTGAGGCTGCACCTTGAATCCTGTGTTCAATTTTGGGCCCCTCATGACAAGGAACTTTGAGGGGCTGGAGCATGTCCAGAGAAGGGCAACAGAGCTGGTGAAGGGTCTGGAGCACAAGTATGAAAGGAATAGCTGTGGGATCTGGGGGTGTTTAGTCCAGGGGGTACCTCACCACTCTTTACAACCCCCTGAAAGGAAGTTGTAGTGAGGTGGGGGTTGGCCTGATGACAGGATGAAAGCAGATGGCCTCCAGTTGTGCCAGGGTGAGCTAGATTGGATATTAGGAAAAAATTCTTCATGGAAGATGTTGTCAAGCACTGGAACTGACTGCCCAGGGAAATGGGTAGATGTGGTACTTAGTGACATGGTGTAGCAGAGGACTTGGCCCTCCTGGGTTAATGCTTGGACTTGATAACCTTAAAGGTCTTTTCAAACTTAAATTATTTTATGATTCTATGTGCTTCAATGCAGCTGTACTTTGAAGTACCTAATTTTGTCCAGACCATGTTCAGGGAATGCAGGTGTGGAGTCATCAACCTTTGGTTTACTCTCCATGTGAGTAATAGAGTGGAGTAGATTGATGCCCATTCTAAAGTTTTTTCTTTATCTTTACCTCACAAGTCTACAAGATCTTACACAAATCTCCAATGATGAGCAATACAGTCCTCTGTTTTCTAGCCTTTGGCACATAAATGTTTTATCCTCTTTCAATGAAAGATCATATGGTATATTATTTCTAAAAGGAGGTTTTTTCCAAATAGGAAAAGAAACTTGTTTTTACAATAGTGGGAAGAACAGCTGGAAGCAAATTGAAAGTTTCCCAGTCAGGAAAAGCTATATCTAAAAAAATGAGCATCACGTCACCCCATCACAAAAATGCCTCATTACCTGTATTTCCCAAGTGCAATCAAAATAATAATAAAAGCTCCCTGTTTGCCAAACTGGGATGTGCTGCATGCCATCTTCTGGCATCAGAACTCCATCAATTATTTATTTCAGCTGTAATGTCTGTATTATCCCTTGATAAGAGAGCTTATAGAGATCAGTGGTGAGTTACAAATACTTGTTTCACTGAGCCATCAGCAGCCCTTGGAAGCTCCTTGAAATTTAGAAGACCTCTGACTCCTAGAAGACACTAAGTTATTAAGCACGGCCACTGTTAATGAAGGTGAATTATGTTGTTCTAAATATTTGAAATTATAGAGTTTTTTACACAGTTCAAATGCTTGCTTTGCTTTGGTTTGGTTTTTTAAACTGCAAAAATCAAAAGGACTGATGTTAAGAAAGTGGTAAAATTTTTAGTTGTCATAGCAACTGAGCTCAGTGAGTAGAGAAGCCAGAAAAAGCTAATTATTTTTTTCTCAATGTGCAAAACCTTTAGGGTAGTTTTGTTCAGCAGTCAAGTAACAGTGAATCCAAACCTAAAAAATAATGAAAGTAATATAGTACAGGGAATAAACATATATGCTAAAGCCTGAAATCTAATTCAGACAAAACGCTTCTTGATTTCAGATCTCACTGAATCAAGGATAAGATTTTAAAGATTTTATTCTGACAGCCTGTTCAAAGTTATTTTGGAACCAAAGAACAGAATAGCCTGATACTGTTGGCCTGTTTTGTTAAAGAATCAGGTGCTGCCTCCACTGAAATAATTTATTGCTTTATCCAGACAAAGGATCTTGTGTTTAGTATTGGCTGGGGGTCTTGTCCTTAGACCAGGTGAATTATCTTGACTACACAAACTGTACGGTCAGAATTCAAATTTACCCTCAAAGAAGTTGAGGCAGTGCCTACACATCTACTCAATCTTCTACAAAATCTTTGCTCAAAGGAGAATAATAAAAACATTTGAATTCAACAGGAATCATTGACTTCCTGGGATAAAAAGCTGCAGGTATGCCTACAGTTTTCATATAGCTTGTTTTCTTCTGTGCTTCCGTTCCCACCAAAAATTAGTCCAAATTCAGCCACTGGCCTTCATGCCATCATCTCAGTTAACCCATAACCCACACTTAATAATAAACAAAAGAAAAACTGTGCTTGTTTTTCTCCAGTAGACAATGCAGTAGTGCATTAAATTGGGTTAAAACGCATACCATAAATTGTCCTGTTGCTGTATTTTGTTCACTCACAAGTGAACATTGCTCCTGCTTGTGTCTCTGCTGTGCTGTGTGTGGAGCAGAGGGGTTCCCAGGAGGGCAGCTTTCACTGCTCCAGCCAGCTCACACTTCAGGCTGTGTGACACAGAGCAGCTGAGCTCCCTACAATGGCGTTATCTCCAAAAGTGGAGCCCTAAGGCACCCCAAATATTGCATTACACACTGAGGCTGTCAGTCACTCAAGACTCTTCCAAACAGTGAGCACATAAGCTGAATTTACTCTGTCTCAGGCAGAATTCTAATGGGGATTTAGTTACTTTTCTTACGTGATCTACTTCTGCTCATTCTTTCTGTGATTGCAGTGGCAGCTAACAATACATTGTGACTCAACACGGTACCACACAGATGACTCAACAGATCTGCTAAGGCGACTGCCAGTTCACTAAAGTAATGCACATCATCCCTTTATCACCCCCCCTAAATAAATACAAATTACTCACTTCCTTACTTTTCCATCCTTCGATCTGTTTCTGTAAGTCCTTCACTCACAACAACACAGGATAAAGTAAATATTTCTAAATTCTGAATTATTTTTGTTGCCAAATACATACTTACTACTTCACATCTCAGTATCTGCCTCTGTGTGATCAGTCATGCATAATATCCCCTCATTTCATACAGGGGAAATAATTTTGTTTAGAAAATAAATGTCAACAATTACATTCAGGAAAAAAAGTGTTTGGGTACAGGTATACTGTATATACCTACAGGAACTGCAGAAGCATTTGAAGTATAAACGCTCTTTGCTAATTTTAACATAAATGAAAAGGGAATAACATATTCTTTGATGTTCCCTGGGGGAACATCAAAAAAGTGAAGCAGTCACTTTTGACCAGGGCCCAGGAATGATTGTGGACGATAGTTTTTATTTTCAGCTGATGTTATAGGACATCACATACTTTGAGGTTTTATCACCTTCTGGACAGCTGTCTGAGGTGGGTGGATTCTCAGACTTTTGAGATTTATGACAGAAAAATACAGTTACAGAAAAAAATTTAAAGATAAGATTTAAGAAAAAAAAGAAAGGTTCATTTAGTAGCTACCAAAAATATGCTAGCAGAGGAGAGAAAAAGTAGTCATGCTTCATTTTCAGAGCTTCTAAGAATATCACTAGATACTGTATTGAATACTGACCAGGAAATCACAGCAAATCCCCCCAGTTATTCCCATTATTCCTGAGATATCGCAAGCTTATCTGACATTTATCGTGGAGAAAAGCCAGTTTGGAGGGAAAGAGCTGTAATTGTCTTACTCTGTTGTTTATTGTGGTGTCGCGAGCCCTGAGACTGCCTGTCATTGCCAAATTTCTGGCGGGTTACCCATGGCAAACACCTCTCTGCACATCAGGCTGGGCTGAATGCAGCTGCAGAGCAGTGACCCTGACCAGGAGTTAGCCATATCCCTTAAGGCACATAAAACTCTGGTAGTTATGGCAAGGTCTAAAAACAAGAGGGTGATGAGAAGTCCAGACTGTATATGATACATGGTTGAAAGATCCTGTCTCATCAGCAGAAATATCTCCTGGTGCTGAGGAATGAAGCAGCCATCTCAAAGTCAGGTATTCAGCTTGTTACACTCCTCTAAGTCAACACAGGGAGACAAGTTTCTCTCCCCTACTATTAAGGTACGTGACTTGTTCTTTGCAAATGCCTATTTCCATACATTGATTAGAAAGAAATACTAAATGACTAAAATCTTAAATTTGTAGTTGCCTAAATTTCAGTGTGGTAATTCCTGATTGAAACTTATTGCAAAAATTGCACCTTACTCCTTTATTTTTTTTTACTTTGCTTATTGATTTGAATTATAATTTTTAGTTCATTTACTGAGAGAGAGTTGATACAAACAAAGTGAATTCCTTTTCCCTTTAGAATATGACATGTTTATTGTTGCTTTCAGCGAGAGTAGGATTTTATGGATATTTTGGACTCACCTTCAGTAAGGGAAATAATACTTTTGAGGCACCAAGGTTAACATGCCTCTCCTTCATATTCTAATCAGTGAATGGCTTCAATCATAGCAGTATTTTCCATTTACAAAGCATTTTAGATATTTCCTAAATTAACATTTGCAGTGTTCCACCTGTTATTCTGTTCATGCATAATTGAGAATACTACTAGGTAAATTGGCACTATAAAGTGGCTGTCAGTGGGGAATTTAGATGGCAATTAGTTTCTATTAGTGCCATAAAAAGTTTGGAGGACAACTCCCACAAATGCACATTTGTGTATGCAGCAGCTAGTACAATAATGAAGGACTCCATTAATTATTTTTCCGATCTCATTAAGGAACACAAATATTTATCAGCAAAATTGCAGGATAAATCAAAGAAACACAGGTAGATTGAAAACACTGTAGATTAATTACTTTGACTTTAGAAGGCCATCTGTCTCAATAGGCCACCAGCAAACCAACAATCCACTGTGAAGCTGATGCTGGTCATTCTTGTTGGATTTGCTATAAAATGGGCCCAGTGCTGTATCACCGCTTTAGTTCTTAGAGAAGTATGCACATAAAATCTAAAGTTTTTATATAAGAAGACATTGATCTCTGTCAGAGGACTTGCTGTTGGGTCTGAGAGGATAGGTGAGGACTGGTTGGTGCTACAGTCCTGGATCTGCCACCCACCACAGTCATTCCACTATGGAAGGAACAGCTCCATTGCAAACGCTCATGAACATCAGCATTTGCACGGATTAGAATGTATTCAAATAAACATGTGTTGGGGAACTGGGTTGTGATCTGCCAAATATTCCCTATGAATGGCTTGTTAAGAAGAAAATATGGAGGGCTAAAATACACAGTCTTTTTCAGCATGAATTAAGACAAATTTCTGTAGATGTTAGGTAGCAAAACCTTGCAGCTGAGTTTTTCTAAAATAAGACTGATCAAGATTTTTCTCTGTAAGAAAGCATTTTCACCCACTTCTTAGTCCACCTTAATGATGTAAGCTGAAATTTCCCATTAATATTTTTGAAATTTCAACCAAGAAGCAATTGACACGTCTAAAATTAAATTTATAAAATTATATTCCATTCTTTATATATATATATACATATGTCAGTCAAGATGAATTTAAGAAGTCCTTTCGCCTTCGTTAGGAAAAGCTGTATAAGATTCCATTGTGCTGGTTTACCTTAGGTTTGTCTTTGACTGCTGACACAAAAATATAGCTGGATTTGCCCAATTTATAAATCTCTTTGTTGGCAAACTGGGTTTCGACATTTTGTAACTTTGAGCACTCAAACATTTAACAATGCTACTTCATTAATGAAATTTTTAAATACTCATCAATCAAAATATCAATGACAGTTTTAATTACTTAAATTGTAAAACACTCTAAGTACTGGTGGTTGTTTCTCAGATTTCTGAAGACAGAAGGACTGATGAATATCTGTCTCAAGCATATAATTGCAATATTGTATCTACATCACAGACTTTTGAAAGATGTTCAGTTTTGATTTAAAACTACAACAAATGGTTTAGGGCTAGCTTGTGCAATTAATTGTCTTTGATTAAACTTTTATGTTTCAATATTAATCTGAATCCCTGCAGCTTCATTTTTCAAACATTAGATTCCATTATAGCTTTTTCCATTGGAGTATTAACCATTATTATAAATCTCCCTTTCTTGAGTTGCTGTGTCATCCAGTTCATTCAATAGCATTAATTTTCAATTCCTTATAGAAAGGTCCCCTTCATGTTTACAAACTATAGAGCTTGAAAATGCAATGCAGCAAAAGCTGACTATTTTTTTTAAGAGGCTGAAAATCCTTAATTACTCAATTACATTGTATTTTCAAAAACACCTTACAAATCATAAATTATTCTTGATAAAAGAATATAAAAAGTAGGAAAATAGCAAGACTTTACTTGCCAAGGTACCAGTGCAGATCACCCACTGACAACAGAAGAGTTGAATTGAAAATTGGAAAATGTCTCCATAAAATTAAAGGAGTTGCTGATTCTTTATTCTGATGTGAGGGTCAGACCAGGAACAACTTCCAACAGGGGATGGAGTGGCTCTCCAGTTATCAGGGATTCAAGTAATCTACCTCTGTATTTACCTCATCTTGCTTTGTATATTTTATTATATGTTTACTTACAGAGGGTATTTTCACTTGTTTTGCCTATAAATTTTGTATGTTTTGTATCTCTATTTCAGTTTCAGAGAAAAATAAATGACAACAAAACTGGCTTTTGTTGTTCCTGATCCCTTGACATACAGAAGATATAATCCATTTTGCAAGTCTATCCTGGGTCGGTGGCTGAGCCTAGGAAAAAAGTAAATCTCTAAACATAATATTATACAGAGATCTTTCATGAAGCACAACGTTTATTTCATTTTGAAGCAATGGGACACTAAGTCTTAACAGTACAACTGAAGAGTACAATTGCTGTACATCAGGTTGAATTAAGGATAAAAAAAGGAACTGTTCCTGTTCTATTGTCAGCATGTCTAGTGGTTCTCCACATAGTGGCCAACTCTGACCTGATGGTTTCCTTTCATATGTGAATTTACCTGACATCTATAAATGCTGGCCCTTGCAGCAGTGAGGGCTCTTCTTTAACTGGATGGGGGGTTATTGTCACCAAAACTTACAACAGTAAGCTTTGCCATTTTTCTTTCTTGCTTTTAGATTTGAGAAAACAACTGCATCATTACCAGCCTTTCACTTGCTGAGAAAGAAAAAATTGTTATTTTAGCTTCAGATTCAAAACCAGCAGACACAGCTCTTTTAAGTGCATCTTTCAGTCCTGACTTTGAGGCACATATAACTTCACAGCAAGATGCAAGGAAAGCAGAAAGAAGCCCATGGCTAAAAGCCCAGAAAGTCAGAAAAAACCCCCCCAAATTGTCATTGCCTGCCTATTTTATAAATATCTATTGGGCAGTTGATACATTTTCCAGATATTAAATTATCTTCTATTTGGTTTTATATTTATCTCTAGATGAGACAAATCTGTTAGGGTTATGGCATTACCAAAAGGAACCTGTGTCAGAGTGCCATCTCTGTTACTGGAGAGGTTATTATTTTTTTACCTGTATTCCTTGTGTGAAAATACACAGAATGACTGGTTGTAACTGCTGGACAGCAATGGGGAAATATTTTTATTCATAATAGGAGGGCTGTGAAAGTGTATAATATTGAAGAAGATAAAAATATCAACTTTTTCTCTATGTTAGTGTAATTTCCTCTAATTTAAGGTAAAAAATGGTCAGACTGGTCTTTTAGAATGAAATATGTCTATAGTACACAAAGGAGTGTTGCTCTGACAAGATGAAAGCAACCACACTGACATCCGCATGGTGCCATGATGCTGGAAATAGTTTTTACAAATTTTCCTTGGATGCACCACCATGATATTACAAGTCTTTGTTTCCTTTTCCCAGAACCAGCTGTGCTGTAACTCTCTTGAAGTCTCTGGACTGCACACATTTCTGCCATGTCTGCAGCTGAGACTCCACGAGCAGAGACTGCTGAAATTTGAAGATAACAGTAAAAGCCTGACACACAGGTTTTAGGATTGGTTGGTTGGTTCCCCCTTCAAAAACTGGAACATCTAAAATATTAAATATAAGTGTTTTCCAAGATGCTTCCAGGTAAGTGCAAAAACTGATTTAAATTTGAAGCAAAAGTCCAGAAAAAAGTGAAAGGCAAAATGTTAAATAAATATTTCTGCTTTTGTCACTATTTTTTGTCAATCTAGACATATATTATACCTCACATTTAGATATCCTAGTAAAAGAACCTCAAACTGAAAAATTACCATGTGTTCTTCTCTAACAGGTCAGTGCTGCCAGACATGAGTTTATACACCCAGTCTTTGCCCTTGCAGGCTGTTTTTGTTCAGCCTGTCTACATAGCCCATTCTTTCTTTTGAAGGCCATTCAGTGAAGGAGCTTGTACAGCTCTTCTGGCTTTGGTGGCATACCAATGCAAAGGACACAGCTTTCCAGAAGTATGTGAGTCAGCTACTTCCTAAACAACTGGATGCCCAAAGATGTTGCATGTAAACGTACCAATGACTGTGAGGTAAAGCTCAAGGCAAACCTTATCAGCTCCAGGCAAGTGGTCACAGCAATATTATTAAATATTAATAATATTAAACTATAAGAGAGCATCCAAAGGAGAGCATTGAGGGTGGGGAAGCATCTGGAGAGGAAGCCATATGAGGTAGTTCAACCTGGAGAAGAGGAGACTGAGGGGAGACCTCACTGCAGTTACAACTTCCTTGTGAGGGGAAGAGAAGGGGCAGAGACTGATCTCTGCTCTGTGGTGACAGTGACAGCACCAAAAGAAACAGCGTGAAGCTGAGTCAGGGGAGGTTTAAGTTGGACATCAGGAAGAACTTTTTCACCCAGAGGTTGGTTGGGCACTGCAACAGGCTCCTCAGGGAAGTGGTCACAGCACCAGGCCAAAAGAGCTCAAGAAGTGTTTGGACAATGCTCTCAGGCACATGGTGTGACTCTTGGTGTGTCCTGAGCAGGACCATAGTTTGGACTTCATGATCCTAGTGGATCAAACTTCAATGATCCTTCTGAGTCCTTTGCAACTCAGGATATTTTATGACCCTATGCAGTTGAATTGGAGTGTGTTGGTATTCTCCAGAGTTAGTATAAACCTTCTGTAAAGAAAGGCAAATGAATGTGCAGCAGGTGCACAAGAATAAATGTTCCTTTGCTGTGCCTCAATGGCAGTATCAGTACTCTCCAGTACTGATGATTCTGCACAAAAATCAGATGATGAGTGATAAGAGTAAAGATGCCTGAGTGAGCAGAGGAGATGGCAGTGAGCTGGCATGACAAGAAGTCCAACAAACACAAAGGCATATTGAAAGGAAAAGCCATGGAGTGCACTAAGAGCAATTCTACAGCCCCACTAGCATTTAGAAGACATGGAAAGCTCCTTTATTCATCAGAGTCGAAACACAGTTGTGCTAGTAATCTATACAGGGTCCTCTATATTTTGGTATTTTCAATGACTTAAATTTTGCTCCATTGAATTCTATTTCATGCACTTGGTCATTTGGATCCATTTGTTTGAATACTGTCCTGGCTTATATGAGAGACTTTCTTTTTAACAGGGAATAGCATTGGAGTTATGCTGTTTGAAATAATGGTAATACAAATAGACCATTTATGTCCCTTCCTTTTGAAATTTATTCTTTTACGTAGAATACAGTGCTGAAGGATCAAACAGTATGTAAAGGTATAGAAAAGATGTGAGGCCTGTTTCTATCTCTGCCACAGTGTTTTTGCACCATCCAGGGAGGTTACATACTATAACTCTCAACATGGTAATGTAATTTATAGTCTTTGCTGTTTCCAGAGCTGGAGCAGGGCATCACAAGATCCGAAGCTGAATTTGTACTTTGTAGACACTCAGGGATTCAGTTCTGCATGTCTAACCTGTTTCATTTGAAAATGGGAGGTGTTACTTTTCCAAAGGCAGTAAGAGATTAAATGCTTCAGCACTAAGGACCAGAAAGGGAAACAACTATTTTTTCTAATATAAATGCTTCTATAAAATTAGCATCTCTAGTTCTTTGTATAGCAAATGCAGACTGTTAGATTTTTCCCATGTAACGATTATGAATTATTGTTATCTGAGAAAAATGTGCATTGATGTAAAGATAATTCAAAGACACTTGCTGTGAAAAAGTCTAGTACTTGGCTTGAATCTTGCATGAAAAATGTGAGGTAGAAATCTCTTGGTCTGATTCAATGGCTACTCTCTTTCAGAGTCTCCTCTAGCCTTTTTTTCTAGAAAGGAACTTAAACAGGAGCACTTGTTAAGCAACATGGAAAATCTTGGCCATAGTTAATGCAAATAGACCTGTTTGTACATTGAAGTGAAACACCTGAAACTTAAAAAGGAAATTCATACTTAAAGACTCTAAATATAATAATGATACCTTCAGCAGTATCTCTGTAGTTAACATTTCTGTCCAGATGGTCCAGATTTGCTAATCTTTTTACCTTCAAGGTGTGAGTCTGGCAGAAATAATATTTAACTATCAACTGGAAAGACTGTGCATGACAGGTTATGGCTTGCACTTGATTTCTTAAGGGTGTCACAGCCTTGGAGCCTTGTAACTCAGAATAAGAACAGAGGAAGTCTAGAAGCTAAATTTGGCATCAATACCAGTTACAGAATTTTATGTATAGTAGTAACCAAAGTACTGGCCAGTTTTGCGTAGGTTTTTTAAAGGGCAAAGTAGCCATGCACTCAAAATAATAATAATAATGATAACAACAACAAAAACAACAACAATATCATTCCAGTCTGATAATTTAACTTGAAATCATTAGTTGTCAGCATAGTTATTTCACAGCCTTTTTCATTTCATATTCTGCTTCATATGAATATTTCTGGTGACTGCACTTCTCTTGGCTACCATTTGTGCTAGTCATTCAATTAGCAAAAACTGTTTCACATGCAGTTTTTCTCAGTGCCAGTACATGTTTTCAACTCCAATTTTGTATTTGAGAGTTTTTGAAAGTGTTGCCAGAGCTCTGTATAAAATATTTAATCACTGAGAGTATAAAAATAAAATTAATTCTCTGTTGGTCTGTTATTAGCATTGATGCTCCTGAGCTAAAAGGAGATGTTACGGGACATATTTTCTCAGTGAGCTAGACGGCATTTCAATCTTGCAGTCACTCTGGGTATAATTGGAGACAGGTGGCTAAAGCTCTACCTTCTACTTCAAAAATATCATGTTCTCTCCATTCAGAAATGCCTAACAAAGCCCTAAATTCATCTTGTTATATTTTGCCAGCTGAACTTTGCAAAATGGAAGACAACATGGGCTGTAAAGCCTGTGCATTAATTTAGCTGAGCTCACATGAATTTCAGGTAGTTTAAGATCATACAATGCATGATTACAATGTTATGTAGCAAAGATTTTACACCAGAAAACACCACAATGGCCATCTATTCTGACCTACCTTTTTCCTGACCACAGCATTTCAGACATATTTGCAGTGGAGAGATGATTACTTCATCTTGCAGAAGAAATTCTGGGGAAGATGGTATTTTGCTCAGAAACTTGATTTATATTTTACAAAGTGGATAATTAAAAATGAGGCCTGTATAAGATGATACATAAGAGGAATATGATTTAAAACAAATTAATAAATAGACAAAATCTGCAAGATTTTGAATTGGTAACAATTATGCATTGTTTTGTCAGATGCAATGTTATGACATTATGCCTCTAACACTGGTCCCTGGCAGACAGCATGGAATACTGCTCTATTCCAAGAAGGTAGTTGTTATGTTCTTAACATTAAAAAATACCTTAAAATCAGACATTTGCATGAAGAATGCTTCCTGTCCTGTGGAACAATTTCTAGAAATATGTTGGTGCAACATTTGCCAATCTTTGAATTCTGTGACTGAAATTTTTAAAATTACTTTACAAGGGAGACCACGTCCTGTACATTATTGTTAGACTTATGCCATCTGTTTCTCATAGAAGCCATCTGAGAGGTATAAAGCCAGATTTAAATAATTTAAATCTCAAACATGTAAAAAATTACTTGCCTTTTTAAATCTAACATATTTGTTTTCAAAAACCTGCTTCAACAACCCAGCTTCGTGGACTAGATGTCTAGTAACATGGCATTCATTTACCCAAGTCTGCTGAGACCTCTTCTACCTGTCCTAGAAAACTCACATTCGGTTTAGTTGGCTGAAAAATTCACTGCAGCGATCTACCTTTAAAACAACATAAATATACTGTTCCCAGCTTTTATATCATAAATTATGATTTAAAGCACTTATCCTGAAGAAAAGAGACCAGTTGAATTCCCTTTTCAACCTTAAAAGGATTCAAACCCAGAACACTCCCATGGCTGGTAACAATCCTAACCAAAAGCCTATTGTTTGGGTCAGGTGAGGAGAACCATTTAGACAATTATAGCCCAAATCTTATGAGCAAGGTCTGCAACAAGGTACAAGGTGTGCTTGGAGCTTCCTGTTCTGGCTTTCAATGTGAATGGGTGGTGAGGCTGCATTCCAGAACAGTTGGTTGCTTCACAGCTGTCCTATTGCAATCTGATGTCCCACTGTGCAGTAACACAATTTTTTCTCCTCTGTCACATACGAGTAATTCTTTTTGCTGAGATTTTTACTGACCATTTTTAGTGAGAGCAAGGCAAGATAATGCTCTCTGTTTTTTCATTCCAGAATGACCTGAGGGAAGTCTAGTCTTTAATAGACAGAGAGTTGGGCCTTTGAGTTTTTTCAGGGCTAAAACAGATATTGGACTTACCAGTTTTCTTTGCAAGCAAATGATCTAAGAAATAATTAGTATATATTCAAACATGATAGCCAACACTTCTTAAAAAAAGCAAGGACTTTCTCATCCTTATGCCTCATTACTACCGGATAGAAGAGAACAGATTCCAGTTTCTTCCCAGTTTTCATGGTTTTTTTGAATGGTTGGAGTATCTTGGACAGTATTTGTCAGGCACCTCAGCCTTTGTGAAAAGGGGCCTCATCTGCAGTAGAACACAAAACATGCTGCTGAATTGCTGGCGGAGTTCATGGCAAAACTGTGGGTAGTCTAAACTCATGTGCTTTCCAAACAATGATTGGTCACTGCTCAAGGGTGAGGAGGGACCCAGGAGCATCCAAAAGAAAGTAGACTGGATGCAATTACCCTGCTTTGGTGAGGAGGGAGTAAGCAGAGTTGCCTGAACACAAGCCACTCAGTGCCTTAGATGGACAGAGCTGATATCTGTCCTGTTTTCCTGTTATGGAAATGCAGGTGGGCATCTACACTGGACAGCTGATTTCTTGCAAGGTAGTCAAGATTCATAATTCCAGGAACGTAATTTTTGTTAGTCTGTGGCCTTTGGTAAGTCCAGCACAAGTTCAGCACAGTGAACAGCTCTGTTCTATGAGTGAGGATGAGCTTGAAACGTGACTGAAAGGCCTTGTGTATTTCCACCATTCAACTTTGCTGCTGACGAAAGTCCTTGCTCAAGCCCTTTTATGTTGAGAAATGATGATTAGCACCAATTATCTGAAACTGGTGGATTTATGTACTGATTAAAGCACTGCTCAGTATATCTCTAATGAAAGCCTGCTTCAGCAAATTGACTAAAGCAATCTTTTCAAGCTTCCTAAGGATTTACAATGAAAAAACAAACAAAAATCAATTAGTTTTAACCCTCCCTGGAAGTTCTTTTATCTAAAAACTTGCTTGCTGTCAGCAAGTAATCTATGCAGTAATAAACAGATAGTTCTTTACTAAATTTATTTCAAAGCAGTTTGTGTATACTCAATTTATCAATTCCATAAGGACACAAGGCTTTCATAAAATACGCTCACAAACACATGCTAAGGAATATATATGATTTTCGACTTCACAGAGGTCAAAACTGAGACTAACTTGATGATAATGGTTTATTTTTAATGAAAAATATGCAATACGCAAATATGTGTATAAACAAATAGTTTGGAAATCAAAGGGAACAATTAAGACTTGCTTTGATGTGAAAAACATGATGTGCATTTTACCTCCTAGACAAACTACATATGATTGACAGTCTCTGAAGCTCTAGAATAGCCAGAGCACAATTTGTAGCTATTCTGCCAGCCACCAAGTGCTTTCACGCAGAGATGCTAGAAGGCCTGGCTGCATATTCCTGTGCTACATATGGAGTGGGTAGCCGTTTCCTGCTCTTGGCAAACCCAGCAGATGAGGGGGATCACACAGTAAAGCAAGACTAAGATCTCCTTTAGAAAAGGAATTCTGCTTCAACTGATTTGAAATGTTTAATTTGGGTGATGTATTTTCACTTTATCATTTTGAATAAAAATTTACATTACTGATATTTATACATAATTAAAAATTGTATAATTTTTCATCTAACCCCCCCCCCACAAATGTGTTTCAAAGCTAAACAAGAGATGGAAATTTTTACTTTTCTTGTCAAATGTTGAAATAAACATTTCCATTAAAACACATTCCCATTTGAAATCTTGCAGGACTCTACTTTGGTTAAAGAAATACTGCACCAAATGAATGATCATTTAGATGCCAGCATCTAGCTCATTTAAATGCACAGATCTAGTCAAAATTCTAGTCATATAAACTGTCCATCTTCATTCAATCATAAAGTAAAAGTAATTCCTTATGTCCCATTAAGAATTGAAAGTTTATAGGAAGGGGATTTTTCTTAATCTTTTCTATTTTATACCTCTTAAAGATCAGGAAGGATCTTTATTTTTGGAAAAATAAAATAAAGGGAGAGTTGCCAGCTGAAAGCTTATGGTTAACAGGAACACTTCTTTCACAGTGCAGATGCACAGCAAAAAATATACTGATAATATTCTCCTCTCTCTGAACTTTATTGAATTATGTTTCAAAATTCTCATAAACAGAGGTTTTCTTCATTCTAACCTTTCATGTTAGAATATAATACAAAAATAATTTTTTTTTTGTGAACCTGGATCCTAACTTGCTATTCTTCTCTAAGAATGTATGTAAGCTCCTACTCATAAAACAAAAATAATCTTGAGCATTGTCCCTATAATGACCTCAGTTTCTTCCATTAAGGTTCTTAAGAAATCCAATTAACACTGATCCATACATTCTAATTTTGTAGTGCTATAGGATGCACAGGATACAATAGCATTACCACCCCACCCCCCCAAATATTAATGAAATAATATATGGAAGACTTATTATTAGGCTGCTTAAAATAATTCAGAGTTTGTGATTTCCAGGTTTAAATCACACACGAGTTCTCATTTAATAAGCTTCAAGTTCCTGTTCAGTTTTGATAAATAGACCATTACCCCAACTATATTTTGGGATCCTAGCAGATTTTGTAAGAGGCTATGAGAACCATCTCGTCTGCACAAATGTTCCTCATATCCACGCTATTCACACGAGACAGTGGCTAACACTTTGGAATGCCACTATCTAAAGGGACTTTATTATGTTTATACTTATTAGAAATTTGCAGCCAGTGATGCTATCTTCAGAGGTTTAATTATGTTTGCATTCATTAGAGTTCCGCAAAGCCAGCTCTTCTCCAATTACTAGCAATTTACAACTTTTATTATTATTTTTCATCTAGAGGTCTGTTTCATCAAGGTCAAAGCCCTTGCAGAGTCATATTGTTTAGCCAGGTCCCCAGAGGTGTCTCTAGATGAACTTTTGAATAAGTTCTGTAGCCCAGGAGAAACCAGGGCCAATTTTTTAACTCCTGAGATTTTCTCATAAGTGAGAACAATAATGTTTTAATGTTGCTTAGATGTGAATAGTTTATACAGAAAATATTTTCATCTTTAATGCTGCTAAACAACAAATAATCAGAACATTATACTGCACAGTATTGCTACATATCCTTTCAACTTTCTTCATGATTGCCAATTATTTTTGCAGTGTTACATAACTGTACTTCAGGACAAAACTCACACTTACAGGTCTGAAACCCTGTGATTCTGTAACAGCTTCCGTGTATGCCAGCTCTCCAGTAATCCCCTTCTCCCTCCGACTTGTGGTGTGAGAACACCTGGACCAGGCAGAGAAATTGTTCAGAGGAACAACAATATTGGAGTTATGCAATACAGTAACTTTCCTCAGGACACCAGTCTGTCCTCATTTTGGGGACTGCTGCTCTGACTAGAACAGTAACAGTAATAATCATTAACTATGTACTTTAATTTGCAGTAGATGAGAAATAAAAGTGGAAAGAAGAAAGATTAAAAGAAGAAAATTTTAAAAATTGGTCAAAATTTTGATTTTCTCTGTTCTGAGTATGTTTGGCCAGAACTAGCATTGTCTCAGCTTAAAGGAGCTTAGGAAGAAACATGTATTCATGTCAGGAGGAGGCACTAGAAAAAACAATTGTCATAGCCAAAAAAATAGGGGTTCACAATAAAGATTATGGGGTTTTTTCAGTTCTTCGATTCAGTTCTTCGATTCAGTGCTTCGATAAAGCATCTTTCTTTTCCAAATACCAAAATCCTTGATATCAGAGTCCTCATCCATCTAATGGGTATTAGTAACATTTTATACAATATTACTAAAAAATATTACATCAGAGGCCTTTCAGGGAATAGAAGCCTCAATTGTTTCCCATGGAACTGGTGTTTCATTACAAGTACCTAAGCAATTCTGCAGCAGAAGTAAGAAAAATTGAGTTTAATACCAAATTAAGAACTGAGGAACTGAGAACAGTTACCTGTGATTCCTGGAGGAGATATTTTGAGCTCAAGGTGCAATTAAAGACAACACACCAGCTTTATCTGTATTCAGAGTGTCTAAAGAAGTCTTTCTGCCCCACATATTATTTTGACATAGAATAAATGTACCGAAAAGATAAAGGGTTCTCAGACTGCTTAGGCTGAGTTCTCAAAAACTGGGATATTTACACAAAAGTCAGGGAAAAAATTATAGCCTGTGTATTTAGTTTAGAAGCTATAAATTTCGCGTCAGGGTCTTTCCAGATAGACTTTTTCATTAGCATGTGAGCAATTGTCCTCAAGACGCAGAAACTATCGCTAAAAACAGAAATGTATTTCAAACATCAGAGAAAGTTAGAGCTCCAGTCAAGAAAAAACAGAGAAAGAAAATCGATCAGAAGTAGTTCTACAGTTTCTGAACAAAGTACAATTTACCCTAAATTACCCCAAAATAATTTCATAATGGTAAGAGGCAATTCTGTTATGACTTCAATACAATCTGCAATCCCTGACCATTAAGTTCTGTTTTTCTCTAATTAAAGCAATGCAAACCTACCCAAAACCAAAGAATTTTCAGATGTTTTAACCCAAAACTGGAAAAATACCAGCTCATGCAGGAGTTGTCACTGAAATAGCAATTTCTTGAATCAGCTGCCCTGGGCCATGTCCAGGAGCCCGTGTCAGCCCCCGCCCCAGCGATGGGGCAGCAGGGCTGGTTTCCAGGTCCCTGCAGCCCGGCCCTGCCGGGCCATGGGTCCATGCTCGGGGAGATGGTGCCTGGGCCCAGAGCTGGGGCTGCCACCAGCACTGCTCTCCCCTGGGCTGGGCTGGACCCTGGCTCCCGGCCCCAGGCTGCACTGATGGCTCTGACTTTGTGTGATCCCTACCACGCACAGCGCAGCCACAGGGATGTGGTGGCTTTGCTGAAGTGTTGCAGGAGCAAACAAACACTTTTCTATCCCTCCCCCTGTTTCTGCTGCCTGTCACCCTCTGAAGGATTGCTGCGACGCGCACGGCACCCATGCTGCCTTGTTGACACTCGTTCAATCTGCTCTTGGCGTGCTGCTCTCTTTTTAACACCGACTGAGCTCCTGAGTGTGATCACATCACCCTGTCCCAGCCAGGTCTGCACATGGAAGTCAGAACAGCCTGTTCCAAAGAGTGAGAAACACTGAAATCCCATGTCTCATCACCTGGAGTGGTAAGTTCCTGAGGAGAGCTGTGAAAAGGCCTTACAAGGGTTTACAAGAGTCAGAGGTTGGTGTAAAATGTGGAGAAAGTAGCTGAAAGCCAATCCCTTCTAAAAATAAGAAACAGTTTTAGAAAAGGCTCTTAACAACTTGAAGTGTCATCCCACAGACTGTGTTGCTTCTTTGTGAACCTATACCTAGTTTTAAGATAAAATGGATCTCTTCAGATACTTTCCAGGTGTAAAACAGAAAAATCTGAAAAGAACAGTAGATTAAATGTTTTAGGAATACCATGGACCATTAGAAATCAAAGATTAGGAAAAATTTAAATCTGCCAATAGAGCGAAATGAAGCCTGACTAAACCCAGAAATAAAAAGAAAGAATTTCAATTTTTAATAATAAGCCAGATCAAATGAACTCTTTGTGTGACTGAAATGAAAATTGTTTCCACAAAGCTATCTGATACTAGGGGAAATCAGTGAGTGAAAACCCTCATGGTGGTTTTCTTCTCTCATTTGAGCAGAACACAGCAGCTGCATTATCAAATTTATCATCTTGTAACCTATAATATATTCAGATTTCTGAAGTAAGCATGTACCTCTCCATTAAATTAAATTAAATGTTTGCTTGATCATAAATTCATGGAGATAGCAATTAGAGGTCAGTGGGAGAGATAATTAAAGGTATTTTTAGTGACCACATTTAGTTTGGAGGGAAGAAAGGAGTTTTATACATCTAGAGGCAGAGGACATAGTTTTGGGCTTTAATTTAATGAGAAGAGAAACTAGCTTTATATGCCTCTTGAGTAGAAAATAGTTGGTAACTGATTAATTCACACCATTTTACTCAGCTGCAGGAAACTGCATAGTGCAAGACTACTGATTATACAGGGAGCAGGGGTTTAGAGGTGGCTACTCCCCTAAAGAGAAAACTCCTCGGGTTGCAAATATGTCACCATCAGAGGCTGCAACCTGTAGGCTTCCCTTGCTAATTGCTGTTGCCCTCTGCTCCTCGTCCGTGCCCTCAGTGCCTTCTGCTGCCACCTCTGCTGACCGGAGCAAGTGCTGCCATTTGAAGAGGCTGGAAAAATAAACTGGTCTTTGCTAGCTCAGCTTATTTTGGCTGCAGCAGTGGAAGAACCCTTCATAGGACAGGGAGGTGATTTCCACAGGGTCTGGGTGAAGGCAGTAACTTGTCAAGCTGCTGGACTAACTGGGGTCTTCCCCCAGAAGGCAATCACTTGGGCTCACTCCTTAAAGGCTGAAGTCTCCTGTCTGAAGCAAGGTTCAGACATGCAAGCACAAGACAGCTTTTATTTCCCTCTGTCCTTTTTTTTTTTTCCTTTTTTCTTTTTTTTAACAGGGGTAAGAAAGTTAAGAAATAGCTTGGTTTTTTCCTAGAAATTTGCAGAAAAAAATATTTGTTCATTGCAAATTACCTGTGTGAAAACATTCAACATCCAGCAGCTCTGCTTTTGTAAACCAGGATCATTTTCTATCGATAATGTGGATGTTTCCATAACTAAATCCTGGAAAATACTTAAAGGTTGACACTAAGCATGGTCTCAGATGTCTCTTAAATGAGATTTTCTGTTAAAAATATACTACCCAAGATTTTACTTTTCTTCTACGTCATTATAGTAGATGAGACTGAATTATCAGGAAGGAATAAGTACAATAAAATCCAGTTGCTTGTTTGCTGAAAACAAGTAACTTGAGTGATGTGACTCTTCAGGGGTTCATAGAGTTACAAGAGAAAAACTACAGTTATGTAAGTGCATTTTTTAATTCTTGCACCTAAATAAACCAGGACTCATTTAATCCCTACCAACTTCTAGCTTCCCTGGCTTGGGGGAAACTACAAACGACTGAAACATAGGAAAAAGAGGAGAAACATAAATCAGATTAACAGACTTTATGTACTATAGGAAAAGGGAGAAGCATGAAATAAACAGATAGAATAAATGCCCTCTATTTTATTTTTAATTTGGTAATACGTATTATGAGATATAGGAGTGACAAGAAAAATTTGGAAGAAAGCAGTGGGGAGGGGAGGATTCCTTACACAGCTGATTGATAGAGGTGTCTTTCAGTGTAATCCTCTTACTCTGATCATGCTGGAGACCAGAGGTATCCTAAATGCATTTTGTTCTGTAAATAATTTCCCATCCACACCGCTTTCATATTTTCTATAAAGAATGCTTAATCTAGGAAAAAAACAATCTGAAACATGCTGGTCTTAATTTGATGAACTTCAGTATGTAATCAGGCCTCTGACTCAAATCACATCTTTCAACAGTTTCCTGATTGGGGATGTTACCTGAATGAGTCTTGGTGAGCCTATTTCTTTCTCAATCAAGCATGCAGCCTTTTCCCCACAACTTTTCCCCTTTTTTTACCCTTTCCCCACCTTTTTTTTCATCAATACATTCCTTTGGGCTGTTCAGCTGTTGGAAATCTCTCATGTTTGCCTAAGGATCCCCTGCATTAATGAGGGATGGAAGGGAAGCACATAGGAACTCACAGGGACGTTTATGCAAGAGGATTTGTAGGGAGTCATGGAGGAGGGCAGATATCTAATGAATGGTCTTAGTGTGGGTATCTTCAGCCAGGTGAGAGAGGAAAGATGATTATCTCAGGGTCAGGAACCACCTTTTAAATAGGACTTTCTCCATGTGGTCATCAATACTGTGGTGTCTCAAATTGCATGTTATAAGTCCAGGAATGTGGTTTTTCTCATTTGAGACATCTGTTAGACTAGATGAGTCATCAACAGAAATGTCTGTTTCTCTCTACTGAATTTAAAGGTAAATCTGTTTGGACTTCAATATTAAATAGCAGATGTTTTTTTTGTTGATAAGACCTTGATTGATTTATGTGTTGGCTGGTGATTTGAAGAATGAAAAGTGTAACTAAAACTGAGTTAAACATGTCATTTGGTTTTTAAACATTGTAAAGTCATTTTAAACATTGTAAAGTCTGTTTTGCCCATGACAGAGTGATCTCTCCCTGCCCTTATCACGAACCATGAGCCTTTGGGTATATTTTCTCTCCCCTGCCCAGCTGAGGAGGGCAGTGACAGAGCAGTTTTGGTGGGCAGCTGCCATCCAACCAGGGTCAGTCCATCACACACAATAAAAGTAACCCAATAATGCTGGACCACTTGTTTGAGTGATTTATCAATCAGGAGTCTCTCCTTTACTCTTTTTTTCTCAAATATGTACAGGCACTTTACCTTAGAAATAAAATGGGGTCCTGCTTTCAAGTGTAGTTCCTGGCAGGGGGACTGGGGAGGGAGAAGGAGAAGAGGGAGATGGATATTTTATGTTGTTTCATTTTCTTCCATATTTACAGCACACTCAATTGCAGAGATTAATCTTGAAATTGTCAAAGTTTTTGTTTTTCCTGAGGCAAAATGGACCATTAAAATGCACATTTAGAATAAATGAACCAAGTTGCCTGCAGACCTACTGTGGACTTTAAAAATGATTAATTTTGCTGGTGTTCTAAGCACTGACTTTCAGTTTATTGAAATGCTAATGAAATTTTGATTATAGTATAAAATACAATTTTTTCCTCTATAGCATTATTAATGCCATTCCAGAGACTAATGTTGCAACCAGAATGCTTCATTTTTCATTAATCCTCCAGTTCAGTGCTGAATTTACCTATAAATCTCCCCCTTTATCTAGTTTATGTCTCACAGCTTCACAAAATTTAAATTGTATCTAAAATTTTATGACAGCAGAAGTATATTACTGCAATTAAAAGATCAATGGAGCAACCTATAGCACCATTTCCACTATCGTTTGTACCATGCTGCAAGATACAGAACTAAAGTGAGCATGGACCCTTCTATGATTTAACTGTGCACAGGGAGAATCCAGCCACAGTGTTTGAAGAGAAAGATTTGATAGCATTGATCAACGCAAATAGAACAAAAGCAAAATGGGTACTGAATCCTGTTAATCATGAAATTAATTTTCACAGTACCCTTTTTCCCCTTTCCTATCACGGATAGGCCATGTAATGAGGATTAGTTTTGTTGCCATGTCTGTATTGCCTCTAGTTCTGCTCTCACTACCAGCATCTAAGATCCTGCCAGTCGTTCTTTAAGAAGCCTAACTACTGTTTGCCATCTATTTTTCTCTCTTACTCTCTCTAGGCCAAGGAAATGTGTATGAAAGTGTTCTTTATTCTAGAAAATTGAACTTTTCATCAGAGGAGGATGACATTCTTCCCTGTGCTGGGTGCTTAATTTGGATGCACATTGTGGCTTTCAGAATTATTACCTGCTATAAATCCTACTGTGGAGTTGGCAATGTCAATGCAGGTTGATAAAGGTTTTAGCTGTCTTCCATATCCTCAGAGTGAGCTTGGGGGAAAAAAGTTACATTTTTCTTCATCTTTTTCAGTGTTTTCTTCCCTCTAGAGAGATCTGACTTTTCTCTTATTTTTTTTACTTTTTCTCTGACTGTCTCTTATTGTAGTGAAAATTGCTTGAAAACCCAGATCTATGTGGGAGATGAGAAGGACTGTGCGAGTCATGATTTGGTTACCAAGACTCTTGCATATCAACACAATGATTCACCAAATGATTCCTTGACTACTTGTTCTGTGGGTGGAGTCTTTTGAGAGCTATTGAATCTTGATTGTTCCCCATCCACCTTCTTGATCAAAAACTAATTTGAGATATACATGCACACACCTAAATACCCTGATGAGTTCGATCTGTTCGAGATTTAGTCAAGCTCACTATCATGTCAGCAAAACTTGGGTGGTGGAATACAAAGAATATTTTTACAGAATGTGATGTAGTTTTTCAACATCCAGTGTATCCACAGTGTATCTCAGATTCTAAATTTAAGTTTCTCGTGCATGTACTAATGATAGATAAATGTTACCCCAATATCACTCATTTGCATGTGGGAGGCATTGGGAATGTAAAGGATATTTGATGGAGTGATATTCTATGTTTATCTTCAAAGTCAGACACTTGAAAGGTTTTTGTGATAGTAAAGAATTAAGAGCATGTGTTTTTCAGTTACATTAATTCTAATATTCTACCTTTTAAATTCCTGGTGAATAGGGCTTTTCACCTAAACCTGGCAATTTGCTATTCATGATAATGCAAAATTCTACCAGGATTCATGTTTTTAGCAACAGAAAGAGTTATTTTTGGTTAACTTAATTTCTTTTCTTTTGCTCAAAGCTTTTTCTATATAAAAACTAGTAAATGGTCCCACTGATGCACCAAAATTGTCCTAGAACTTTAAAGGTTCTGATTTAGGTTTATGCAAAAGTATTGAAACTCCCACTGACCTGAGAGAATAAAGAGTCACTTTGCTGCTACCAACTGTAGGATATTATTTACATTGCTGTTATCTGGGAGAGCGAGCATATTTCCAAGATTAAATGCTGAGGCATGGAGTTATTGCAGAGAGCATTACCAGCTTTATTTTTGAATGTAAATCTTTCACCTGTGCATGGTGAATTACTGCGCAGCATTTAATCTTAATTTATTTCAAACTGTCTTGAATGTAAGTGAGCATTCTTTGGTATTTTTCCTTTCTATTCCTCATTCTTCTGTTCTGGTGCTGTGTGGTATTCTCAACAGTGATTTCTGTCTTGCTTACAGAAGCTTCTGTTCAGCAACTGCATTTCATAGGACTTCATGGATATCTGAAACTGGGCTCATAGTTATTTGTCTTGGTGACCCAAGTAGCCAAGGGATGCATGGGAATGAAAGAAAAAGAAATCCTGTCTTGGTTCTTAGTATAATGATGGGTCTGTTTATATTTCCAGCGCAGCCTTGCAACTGTTTTGTGCTCCATGAACAGGGATTAGGATCCTGAAGGAACTGTGCCTCTACTCATTCCCTCAGTTTTTATGGCCTGTCTATTCCGTGACTGTATTCAGAAAACAAACCTGTAGTCCGCCACTGGTATTTTCTGCATGTGAACAAAATCCCTGATTATCTATAACACACATATGATTTTCCTCCCACCTTGCTCAGTCCTGTCCTAAAGCATTAGCCTAAGAACCATGTGAACTACTGAAGTTTTCTCGATGCTAATGTGATCCTAGAGAATATATAAATGTGTCCTTAGAATTAGCCTCCATAATTTTGCTACTGCTGCTACCAGCTGCACTGGTATTGAAACCAGAGAAGAAACCTGCAAATCAAGACAAATCAGGAAAGAAAGCAGATAAATGGACAAATCAGGGTGGACTATTAGAGGCCTGATAACATAATTTTGAAGAGTTTCAAAATCATAATTTCATGATGTGGGAAATAGAGGTAAATGAATCTGATGGAGTGTTGAAGTCTGAGACAAAAAAACCCCTGGTAGATGTTTAATAGCCCGTTCTAAAATCTATTAACTCAGAATGACCAACTGTTTGTTTCCAGGTTTGCAGGAGGTATATTAAAAGCCAGGTAGAGAAGATGAATTCTGAGGACAGAAAATAAATAACATGTGGTCTTTACTTTTGAGGCATGAAGTAGAAGAAATTCACACTAAACTCAGCAGCTCCTCCCAGACAACAGAAAGGCACACGAGTAGATAAGTAGATCAAAGGAATATGATTGCTTTCCATGGCTCCTTCTAACATGCTAAGTATGTACACTACAGAGCTTTATGGAGTTCTTCTCTCAATTAAAGCTCAAATAGTAGACTGTTAGCATCACATCACTTTCTGACATATTGCTGCTACTGTTTTTAATTGATAGATTTCTGTCAATAAGTTAATTCCAAGAGCACTTTCTGCTATGTCACTAGCAAGAGTGTCAGTGTTCTGTCAACAGTGTAACTGCAGGAATGACACACTTGTCAATTCTGGCAGCACTGCACGTGCTGGGAATATCTGAAACATATCATCATCCCATCTGGTCTCCCCAGTTAAGCAGGGATGGTATAAGACAGTGCTTTAATGACAGACTTTTTATAAAGAATTTAGAGCCTTCAACTCAGTGGTGTGAGCTGCTTAGATATTCTTTTTTTGGAGGCAGTAACAGATGTGCAATGAAATAGCAGGGTTTATTCTGCCTGGTCAATCTGTGCATAAAATATCCTTCTGCAATCTTGTTTCAGAGATGCAATGATGGAAACACCCTGATTATTTTAATCCCCAACCTCTTTGCAGCATGAAAAAGGACCATGATTTAAAAAATAAAATGGAGAGCCATCACTAGAAATATTTGCTGTATGTAGAATGTAAAAAAAGAATGTAAAAACATTCTTTTACACAAGCTGTCTCTCAGAGCAAAAACTTTTGCTCTGCAGCAGATTGTGCTACTCATCTGAGTAACCAACACAGAATGGCACCATGGGTGATTATGAGACCCACACGAACAACTTCTCATTGCTTCAATTCCTGCTCATTGCCAACACTTTCGACACTGAAATGTACCGATTCGCCAAGTTTTTTATCATACTCTTCTCAGAAATGGAAAGGAATAAGGTCTTCATTTTTAAGCAAGCTAGCTTTCAGTTAATGCTTTCATTTCCTTACTAGGAGGATTTAAATGTTGTACTTAGGAATGAGTTTGTGGAGCTGCATCTGCACAGTACCTTGGGGAAGCAGACTAGCAATATATGGAATTTAGTCATACTTTGTAATGATATGGGTATGTGAATCCTTCCATGGTCCCTCTCATCCCAGTGAGAGAGAAAGGAAGCTGCTGTGGGTCTGTGTTCTCTCTGCCACAGTGCGGCTGAGCATGCATTCCCACCTCGTGCATCTGCACACACTCACACACAGTGAGGGTTTGGCACACGTGGCCAAACACACAGAGCAGCACAGAGAGAGGTTTCAGCACCCACATAAACACCCACGGCACTCACGCTGGCATGAAGATCAGAAATGGCCTCATCCTGCTCCTCCTTCCAGGATGGCTGGGATTGGAATCAGGGTATGTACACACCCTCACTCTGGATTCACAAACACACATCTGGGGGTTTCTTGAATCTTAACACACATTTTAAATCCATCCTTGGCCCATTCCCACACACAGACTGCTACCTTGGGTATTTCCTTATATGGATCTTTTCCTACCTAACACTGGTCTAATCTGAAGTTCATGAGCAATTTTCACTCAGAGGCTTAGGGAGTGACCCAAACAGAAAATAATTAGAATGTATTTAATAAGAAGTTATGACAGGCTGTGGTAATCAATCATCTGATTTGCCAGGCTTTTGCCTACTTTTCCTTTTTATTCCACTTTTATCCAGCTTGACCACTCTCTTCCCCTACTTTTGTTCTTTCCTCTAAATGTTTCACATGTTCTTCCCCTTGATGACACCCCACAGTTTTACACCATATTCAAATTCTCTCTGCTCTCCCTCAAAACCCTCTTCTGCCTGCATCTCAAAATAAGTACAGTACCCCTTTGGAAAATCATCCCCCTTGATTTGTATGGTATTCCAGGAAGAAAACTTCAAACTTCCCTTGAGTCCTCTTGGCAGGTGGGACAAAGGATAATGGTCTAATTGTTCTTCTTTGATAATCTTAAAATATCTGATTTGGTGTGCTCCATATTCACTGACCAGGTTAATTGCTGGGTGCCTTGGTCTTGCACGGTTCCTTGAATGCTTGCTGAGTCTTTGTTTCCACTGTGTTTATCTTTATAATCATACCCTAGTAAGTGGAGGTCTCATCTGTCATCACACAAATATGTTTAAGTATAAAATATATATGTTTTATCAGAGGGAAAAACAAGCTATTATTCACATGAGGAGCATTCTTTTTACCACTTTTCATGCACAATTTTCCAAGAACTCTGTCTTTCAATGTTGAAGGCATTTTGAAAATCTTGTCCTTATGAAAGTGTTTGTCAGTGTAGAAAGGTGTTCTGATAATCATTACTTTCATCAGTGGTTTCTTCAAAATCTTCAGAAATAACAATTTTAAAACTCATGCATTTTCAATTTCAAGTTTAATTCAAGTTACTTTAATTTATCAAAACAATCTGCTATATGAATAACTTCCTTTATAATTAAAATGAACATTAAATGCATCTATGTCTGCAAAAATTCTTATATCTCCTTTGTATCAAGAAAGATAGAATGATAGAATAAAAATTAATTGCTTCAAAAACTTAAAAAACTAAAATTTTTCATGCTCCTTCTAAAATTTTTTGTAAGGCTGATGAAGTACAATAAAAATGCTAGATTGTGACTGCATAATTTTAACATGAAAGGGTGGAATAATGTATGAATTTAGACAGTCAAGCAGAAGATAGCAGCACAAATGACTGTCATATATCAAAACAGTCTTCTCATGACTGCTGTACATCCTCCTGAAGCTCTCTTTTCCTTACACACTAATTATGCAATAACAGCAAACTTTGGTTACGATGGAAAGGCAGTCTTATTTTATCTTGCAAGCCTGGAAAATCAATCAACTTGTTTTTAAGAGAGTCTTAATTCAAAAATCCTTCAGCACTTCTTTTTTAATTTATGCAGTGCTTCAGGATTCAGAGACAGAAAAAAGACTGCAGTGCAATCTTCAGTGAATAACTGATATGCTCACATGCATTTAGGTCAATGAATGCTTTTTAGAATTTATGTTGGTGTAAAAAATATTAACTAAATTTAGCTGAATCATCACTTCATTCGGTATTCATTTTTATTCTTATATCAGATATAAATGAACACAGGCATTTTAAATGTGTTTTTCTTCTTTTCATAGATGTATCTTTTGAATTTCATGCTTAATATTTATGTCTGATACATCTGTTGTGGCTTCCACTGGATAAGTACAGTCTTCAGAGGCCTAGGGAAAAAAACCCAAAGGGTTACAGCAAGATTGTTCTTGAAAAGAAAATATTTCATCTGAAAGGTGATACATAAATACTGCCCTTTACACTTAAGTTTAGTGTCAGATTTTAATGGCAGAATTTAGTACAAAATTGAAATGTCTAAATTTAGTTTAATGCTGTTAGTTCTTCTGACAGGACTTTATAGAAAGTTTTCTGGTCAGATTGCATCCATTTGGTTTTGGTATCTTGAACTGTATGAAAATAATGGAATGCAATATAGTTAGGGCTCACCATCAAATTAGTGTTTGGGAAACTAGATTCACAATGTTACCTTGAATTTTTCAGCTGCCATTTTATACCCCTGTATCCATAATTTAGATTCACAAAATCATTTCCAGCTGCCATTCAGTTCTAGAGGCAGCAGAAGGTCTCCAGTTTCCAGAGTATTACATAGAAGTTATATAAACACTTTTCTCTTGATGGTGTGCATCAGCTTCATGCCCACCTCTTCAAAATTCCAAACATTGGTATATTTTCTGCCCAAATCTGCTGAGAGACTCAATGAAGAAAGGTTCTTAGAGCTTCCATACTTAACAGTCCCTACACGTGACTGGAATGAAGGCGATGTATTTTGTTCAATATACTCAGTAATTAAAAGAATGTCAAAGGTCCTGCTTCATTCCTGTCTTAAGTCTACTGGGACTGAAACCCCCACCTCATGTTTCTGAAAGAAAATGGATCCCTGTTTCCTCTTGTGACATTAGAGAATGTGCCTAAATCCTAGTACTGAAGTTGCTAAACCTCTTGAATCCCGTTGAAATTGTTCCCTATTTTCAGTGCTGGAAAGTGTCTCTGCTCTTAGATGACTCTCCCCTTAGAGCTTCTGTGAATTAGTGAGGTTTTGCAGTAGTCACTATCGCACAGCTTAAATGTATCTTCTTAAATATATCTGCCCACAGTTTTGTTTTGTAGCTAGATAAATTAAATAGCTCAGTTTGTTTTAGTATTCTTATGTCCAAGAAATGAAACACTGAAAAAGCCATTAAACATCATGTTGCCTCCCCAGAGCAGTGCAACATTATTCCCTATTGAGTTTTTCACAGTATATTTCCAGCTATAAACTATATGGTCTTTTGTTATACTTGTAAAATTGATTCATTCCAATATGCCTCACCATCCTTTCGTGAAAAATATTCTGAATAGTATTTACATATCTAGAACAGAAGGATTAAGACCAAACAACTTTACTAATTTAAATTCTCATGCTAGCTAAGGAAAAAACTTTTAATGAGCTACATAGATTTCTTTGCATATCTTGGAAGTATGCCTGTGGTTTTATACAAAGGATAAAAAGGAACCTTTTTCCAAATGAAACTAGTTTAAATTCTACATAGATCAATTATTTATATAGCCTGAGTTTAGCCTGTAATCCTTTTTAGCTATTTCTCCCTCTTACAACACAAAGCATGGTAGAATGAAAATGAAAAAAATTATGAATGAGCAACTGCTGTATTCAGAAGCAGTTTCTCGAGTAAAAAAGTTTACATCTATGTCATAATGTAAAAGAGAGAGAAAGTGTTTAAATCACTCAGTGCATGAATGACATATTGGTGACCTTTGCAATATACTAATGGTTGCATAGTTATTAAACTAAGACTAAATTACTCAAATACATCTGAAACAAAGCTGAAGGGGATTATTAGTGTTGCTTGTAAAATGTTTCTAATTTTCTTTAATCAGCACGCGAGAAATAGACAAATTGCTCCATTTGAGAAAACATATTCAATGGTGGGTAAAACTCATTCTGGAAAAGAGCATGTTGGCTGATCAAAGGGAGGGAAAATGTTGGTTATCTATTTTATACAGTTATCACTCCCACAACAGTCCTTAAAATTCAGAAGGAAAGTAAATAATGTCTTTGACTGTTCCTTGTCACAAATGTACATAGAAAGAGAATCAGAGTTCCACATGGCTCCTGACTTGCCACGAATATATATTGCAAATACAGATGTATTTGTTAAAGCTCACGGAGATTGAAAAGATTCTTCTTATAAGCTTAACACTTGAGTTATGAGAGTTGAAACACTCCAAAGAAGACAGCTCCTTTAGATCCATACAAATTCAGTCTGAAGTGCTGGACTGATATCACAGGAAATTCAATAGAGAGCTTGATTCAGCTTCCACTGAAATATGTCTGAATGCTTAGTATACATTGCGTCTTAATTACAGCTGGGTTTGGCTTTGTTAATGGAAAACAAATATAGAAAAGCTATAGATGACATTAAAATAAACTTGTTAATTTTATGAAATAAAGACATTATAGAATAATTTTGTTTGGCAAAGGCCTGTAAGATCAGTGAGTTCAACAGTTTACCTATCACTGCCACATCTACCACTAAACCATGTCCCCACGTGCCACACAGAGCCATAGAACTGTTAAGGCTGGAAAACATCTTTAAGGTCATCCAGTCTAACTGTCAGTCCAGCATCACCACCATGTTCACCATTTAACTGTGTTCCTAAGTGCCAAATCGACACATTTTTTTAACACTTCCAGGGGCCAAGACTCAACCACTTCTCTGGGCAGGCTGTTCCAGTGCTTGGTCACCCCTGTGGTGAAGAAATATTCCCTAATATTTAATGAAACCTCTCCCAGTGCAACCTGAGGCCATTTCCTCTCATCCTGTCACTTGTTATGTGGGAGAATGACCCCACATAACCTCACTACAACCTCCTTCACTTCAAACAACCTTCAACCAGGTAGTAGAAGACAGTGATAAGGTCTCCCCTGAGACTCCTTTTCTCCAGGTAGAGATAATCTGTATAATTAAACTGACCCGAACAAAGATTTATTTGCAAATAGCTTGTTAACTTTATTTCAAGTTTATTAGTAATTGTCATTCATACCATCTAATACTTCTTCCTGCAAACTTTGCTTCAGCGTCTGTTTTGGTTTAGCTTTTCTAGTAGGCTTATTTGGGTTTTGTCTGTTTGTTTGTTTTGTTTTTAATTTGAAACCTTTCATGCTTGGTCATTGGAGACAGCCAGTCTTCTTTCTTTTTAGGATTTTGCGTATATACTGCACATAGCAACTAGGGGAGGAGATACACTGTCCACAAATCTTTGGCCTTTTATTGTCACTCCAAATGCCAGAGACTCTCTGTTTCTGTAAGTCAGTCTAATACTGGTCTCAGCAGCAAGAGTGCACTTGTCATTACTACTCATCTTCTATTGCTGTTTCAAGCCAGGGTACAATTCATTTGGAAAACCCCTGTATGCCATTCATGGAATAACAAATAAAACATGTGAGCATTCAGCTGTTGTTTATATTAATAAAAAAAAATCTGTACTGCCTTCTGTAGTTGCCCATTATCCTGCCATAAAATGTTCTGATGAGTAGCACCAAAGCATCAAAGTAAGTACAGTTAATGATGACTAGAAATTTACTCCCAAGGTTTCTATATGATTCAAAATACATAATCTTCCGATTTTGAAACTTCCTACTTTTAAGTTTTATTTCTTATCTTTGTGTTCTTCCACTGTAGACAATCTGTCAGCCAAACTCTGCTGTGACATCAATTGCAGTTTGGCAAGTATTTTGCTTCAGCAGTTAGACATTTAAAACCACTGTAATTCCCACTTTCTCTTACTTTCAAACATCGTTTCAGAAATGGTGTAGACAGTCATATTTCCATCACCTTTAAAAGTGTGTTGCAATTACTGATAGGAGTTTAATTCTGAGTAGAATTTGCAGTTCCCTTTGTAATGCATTGTTCTTTGCAGATGAATAGATTTGGGAAGCAATGGGAAGATTAACCTGATCTTTTCAGAATCTCTTGAAAAAAATACCCATTTTATGCATTAATCATTAGTGTAAACATATTGTCCTATTTCTTTTGATGACAATGATCATTTGCTTTGCCATCTATGAAGGTTTTGAGGTTTCTGTTACTTTTAATATTAACTTTTTAGGCTGCATCATTTGCTTCATTAATTTGGTGACTTCATTTCCCCTCACTATCATATCTGCTCTTTGTACACTGAGAAATTCAATTTTTTCAGGTTTTTTGTCTCCTTAATTTTTCACATGCCTGAGTTATGTTTTCCAGAAGTCTTGTATTTATTTTGTAGGTTTTCAAACTATTTCCCTCTGTTTAACATTTGTCTAATGAATTGGTAATCTTACACTACCTCTTTTCTTGCTAATATCAAGTTTTTAAATTTTTCATTTTTCTTCCTGGGGCATATGATCTAATTATGATGTTTGCTACCAAAAATGGCAACTGTATGTCACCCACTTCATGTAACTATGCATCTTTTGACTGTCAAATCCATCTGCTCCAGTCTCAGTAGGTTCATTCTTTACTACCTTTCTCTTGGATTGCCTATTTTACATTTTGGTGAGCACATTTATGACAGTCCCTGCTAGAATGGTTATCCAATTTTTGTAATATAAATAAGCATTTCATAAAACTGTCATGTGTAAAGAAGTTAATTATTGTATTTTATGGGCTCTATGTATTATTCAGAGCTTATGCATTAGGTTTGTAAGAAGTCAAATACAGTGTCTCAGCCATTTCTCTAGTATATTGAAACAAACAAAGCATGTTAAATGCTTTTTACAGCAGCAGTCTAATTTAACTTACTATCTAGAAGCTGGCTTTTTCTTTAACACTTGAATGCAAAATTTGAAGCTATCCATTGCTTTATTCCAAGTTTTCTACACTATGATAGTAGTTCAATGTTTGTATAGTAAGAGCGCACACAATTAGTACAGAAACTACAAAATGTGTCATTAGGATCGAATATCAGATGGAAAACTAGATGTTAGTTTGGAGCTGGCTCCAAATTGTAGAAGACTGAAAAAAGATCAAAGCAATTGTGCAACTCTGTACTTCACTCATTAAAACATTCCACCAAGAGTTTGCAAATCTAAAACAATGCATATGGACTTGTATGGTCAAGGTGGAAATTTATTATACCTTACCTGACATATGCGGCTTTTTTGAGCCACTTTGCGGAGCCAAAATATTTAAACCCTGCCTATAAGCACCTACTTCAAAGTAGAGCTTACAAACATATCAAAATTATTTTAGCATGCTGGCATTTTGATACTATAACTATTTATATTAATGAAATAAAGCAAAAATTAAGCTTCTAAGCTTTTTTTATTCTGTTCCACCACCATAGCATTCCAAATACTTGTCAGTGCATGAAACATCCAATTTTTTCTGTTGAATGTATGCCTTACCATCTGAAATAGCTTCCTGAAAGTCATACTTCAAACTGAAACCATTATCTTTTTCCCAAGTCCTTATAATGTGAGTATCTATATCTATATCTATATCTATATCTATATCTATTATCTATATGAGATGCAGCATTCACGAAATGTGTCAGGAAATACAAAGGCATTTCTGTCCCTGCTCTTTTCAACAGTAAACACTGACTGAAGAACAAGCTAGTGACAAAGGAGTTTTATGGCCCCTCTTCTTACTCTGAGAGGCAAAACGTGGATTGTAAAATCCTTACTTCTGTGTTACACTGATGTTTTCTGGGGAAAATTAGCCAATTTTTTTCCTGAAATTTGCATATTCATTTAAATACACAAGTTCTTACATGTGTATTTATACACATATGTGAAGAAAGACTGGTGTATGACAGGTGAAAGTGACACTATGTGACCAACGTGGGACACCCAGTTCATGCACTAGATAAGTGCCTAACTTAACCCCAGGAAGATTTGAGCTATGCTTTACAATATTTAAGCTGTAATTATTCCTTTTAGAATTAAAAAACCTGACTGATCAGTGTGTGTGCCACAATGGTGGCACGCACACTGTGGAACACACCTAAATCTGAATAGAAAGACCAATTGCTGAAAGCTAAATTCATGATGCCAGAAGATTCAAACTGTCAGGAAAAAAAAAAAAAAAAAAGACAAAAATATTGATCAGGTGATGTAGCATTTGATGGGAAATGATTCACATACAGACAGCTTAATATCGGTGTGTCTGGTGCTTCTACTCCTTTGTCTCCATTTTTGTTGCATAGAGCAATGAAGAAAAACCTTGCTAAAAACCTACTTTTTTTGATTGTGTGAAAAAAACTGTGTAACAATTTATAAAAACTCTTCAGATTTCCTATCCACATAAACATTATTTTTCATTCTTCACTGCTGATTTGAAGAAGGAACAGCATGCATATATCTAAAACTTTTGAGACAAAACATTAAGTGCCTATGCACATGAAAGGCAAATGCCTGCATTTCAGCATTACTGCCTAAACAGTAAAATTTCATAACAGCAATATCATAATATGGGTCCTTCATGACTGAAGACATTTGTAGATTCAGCAAATCTGTTGTGAAAACAGGTTAACCTGATTAAAAGAGCTTTTGGCTTGTAGTAGCTCTGTTTCCAAGTGTGTTGTGAAGCCAGGATAACTGGGTCTTACTTGATAAGCACTGATCACTCTACAGGATTTTCCTGCTATGTAATGTCTGACATAATTTGCCTTTTTCTAAGGAGTCCTTTGCTGTCTCCCCTTACATAGAGCTGACTTGCTTACTTCAACCAGTTAGTCTCCTTGTCATCTATTTAATATAATATTAAGAAATAATTGTACTTGTAGCATGTTTTCATAAAATACTGGGTTTCTCTAATATCTCTTCAAGCAAATAGAATTCTTGTCCATTATACATGGCCTTTTCCAAGGTATGAGCAGCTCTAAACTGTTGCAATATATGTCTCTGTCAAGTCTCCTTTTCAGATTTCTTTTTGTTTATCCTTTTTTCAGTTGTTTATCTCAATATTTTCTGTATATTTCTGTGTTCATGTACCTGACTGATATGGAATTCCCCAAATAGCTAGGTAGGTTCAGATAAATGGATTCAAATAAATAAAAGTAATTACAAATTCTCATTACTTCAAAATTCTTCAAGTAAAGCAGAAATGTGCTGATAATATTTGTAAATATTAAAATTTCACAACTATAATATTTTTTAAAAAAACCCTTATCTTGATTAGAAATATTTGAAGACTCAAAGAATAAAATATGCGATTAAGGAATTTTTAATAATGTTTTAATTGTAAATATAAGGAAAATACATTAATATTTTTTAATAGAAGAATAGCAACAAAATTGTTGCAGCCTTATTTTAAACTGTTATGTTATACCTAGTTCCAGCTTCCTCATGTGGCGCTCAGACTTAATGCAGAAACACAATACTACAAGCTGACATTTTAAGGGATTTCAAGAGTGCTGTACAGCTTAGACAAATCAGATTTTTCCAAGATGCTATAAACTAAGAAGTCAAACTGGACAAAAACAATACTATATATGTTTCAAAAGAAAAATAATTCTTACTTTGTCTGTGTTATTTATCAAATTTTCTTTTATGAGAAAAATATAGATTTTATTCTCTTAAAACTTGAAAGGTTAATTTTACATAAAAGAGAAAATTTGTTTTCTCAGGAGATATACAGAAAAGTCCTCATCTGAGCCCTTTGTAAGCAAAATAAATGTTCAACAAATCAAGTAAATTTTTTATTTGTAAGAGAAGTTGTGTTTCGACTGAAAAACACATACTATAATCCAAAAGTAATGCTTCCCAATTTATCTTTAACCAAAATTTGGTCTAAAAATCTCTAATATTGAGTTAATTAGTATAATTATTTCCCTTAAGTTAAAAAAATATTTTTATTGCATGTAGATATCTGAGTTATGGTTGATTTAATTAATAAAACAATAAAAAACCACATTTGTTCTCTTTCTTTTTTTTAAATTCCAAGTCGTAGTGTTCAGTACATATTTCATCACATTCATTTTTTAAATAATATCAGTATAGAAATGACTGCCCTGTGGTGTTGCACTGATAACAAAATCAAGTTGCAAAGTGTGAGTTTTCTATCTCAAACAAACTAATCTAAGATGAACTATAGTGCAATGTGAATCAAAATTTAATAAGATTTCATCTCTTTTCAGATTTGACAAATGGGACCCAGTTTAAATTTCACCAGCTTTTCAGGCAGTTTGAGACGTATGTTTATCTTTCTCTCTGAGATGGGGAATCTAAATTTGGACTTAATTCCACATTGCAAAAGTTCTATTGTCTGACATATTATTTGTACCAAGCTTTTAACATAAATTTAACGAGACTGACAATTAACTCAAAGTAGATCAGCTGTAAGAGCACTATGAGCCTTTATGGTACCTTGAAAGCTCTGCAATTAGTAGACATTAATTTCCCATGTATGTATATGTAAGGCTTTATACAAAGCTTTATCAAATGTAATGTAAAAGTTCACACTACCTTCAGTGAAAATTGAGGAATGTTCACAAAAATCTAGATGAGTAAGCGTACGTTTAATGTTAGATACATGAACAGGGACATTGAAGGCAGAGGAAGTTTTTCTCATTCTTAAAACAGGTATATGCTTGAAGAACCTGCCTTACACTACTTTAATGATCTCTAGGACTTTGAGCAGCAAGTAAAACGATGGCATTTTGAAATAAGCCATTGATGAATGTGGAGAAACATGCAGATGCACATCAGACTGCATTAAAGCCTATGTCACACCTCCCCAAATTCAAGGAGCAATTCACTGCCACCTTCCTCCTGAAAGAGGCCGGGAACAACTCTCAGAGAAGCTCCACAGCCAGAAAGTTATACCAATCTTAATGTCAGCCTTGTTCAGCTGAGCTGCTATAACAGCACACACAGAAGTAACTCCAGAAAACAAGCAGCTCGTCCATTCATTCACAGCATCTCCAGCCCTGACAGCTCATTGCTGTCTCCCAGAGCTGCACTTTTGTGCCCTCACCATTTTTCCACAAAAAAATGACAGGATGTACATGTACCACAAAAGATTTAGCACAACTGCTCCTGTTCCTTTGTGCTGGGATGCCTTTCTTGACAGCACATATTTGTGACAAATAGCACTCAATGTCTTAGGATACACTTGTTGGGCAATATAAAATTTTCTTGAAAAAAATGTGCTGAAAATAATTACACGCCTAGCAACATTGCAAGTGACTGCCAGGCAAAAGAATCTTAGTAACACCTTTTAATTAAAAAGAAAAAAAATTAAAAAGTGTTAAATTGTTTTCACAGTGTTTGTTATTTGCCTGGAATATGAGTAAACTTATGCTGCAAGCTGAAGAGTGGGAGGAGAGAATAAATAAGACAGCTATAACCAGTTACAGAATAATCAGAAGAAAGAAACTTCAGATTATTCCTTGCATCTGTTGTGCAATTCTGCATGTGCTCAGCCTTCTTAGGTGAATATATGTTCTCACAGGTGTCAGTACTGTTTGTCTCTAATAACAAGGTACAGGCTCATGAGGATTTCTCATACTTATGATCAAGGAATCGAGAGGCGGAAGCAGGCCGAGGCCCTTCTTGTCAGTCAGGGGAAAAGAAAATGCAGCTCCAGGGAGCACAGCAGCTCAATAATAGATACCACTGAGGAGGCACCTGTATCTTCCAGATCATCTTCATCCTTCATAGCTGAGTGTGACTGAATGAAAACGGAACAGAAAGTTGGCAAAATCCTGAGGGCAAGACTGGATTTGCCTTTTATGAAGATCACGCACATGGGCAATCAGTATGACTGAACCAATCTCAGTAATTAAGAAGAGATGATAATAATGACATGAGAAATAGCATTTATTCATGAAATAATAGATGCTTGTACTCTTAGAAAACAGCTTAAACCGTTTTGCGAGCTTAACAACAACTTAAACCAGGCTGTTTTTCAATAAAGTCTATAGTCATAATATGCAGTATTGTCAACACCTCCCTGACCAACTAACTAAAAGAGAAAGGCCAGGATCAGAGACACAACTCAGATTTTATTATGTTTTTCTCAAAATATATAAACAGTACATATACCATATAATATGCATTTATTCCCTGTTTGTTTCCTCCAATTTTTCCTCATTCAGAATGGTCAGAAGTTCTCTCAGCACAGTAAAAGGCCTACTGAGTACTCTAAATCTCAAGATTACCAAAATTAGGTGATTTATCACTTGTAAATTTGCCAATTTCCACCAAAAACTTCGAGAAAGTAATAAATGTTTCATGTTTCTGATTTTACCACCTCTAGTCTAGCAAAGGGAGACAAGAAGAAAAAACAAAAACCAGAGATCAAAAAGAGGCTTCACAATTTTGATCTCTTTTCCACAGGGAGAATTAATACCCTCCCCACTCCCAGCACACTCATGCCATTAATATAACTACATGGTCTCTCTGGTCCTGCACAATTTCATAATCTTATTTGGACAGAGTAGAAATTCACACATCATCCTAATAGGAGTAAAATGTAAATGAAGGCATGATTAGTCATCTAAGATCCGATGTAGAAGACCATATGCTTGTACAAACCCTCGTGAAATCACACTGGATAGAAAGAACAGGATTTACCCACTCTGTGAACGCCAAAGGGATACCTAGGTCAATGTTACTTAGAAGTCACAAGAGAGAAAATGATCAGCTGAAACATACAACCATCCAAACCTGTCAGGATCAGCTCCTACCTCCTGTTTGCAGAAATTGAGGCACGGACCCAGACCGGCAGGGAAACTGAATCATTTATTCAAAGACATCAGCTGGTTTTATACACTTTTCCAAGGCACAGTATTCCCTTACATGGTAATTCTCACTACGTGACCTATCCCATGTCGCCACATCACCAACACACTTTCTTAATGTCCTTCTATGGGGTGATCATGCACTGTTCCCCTGTCCATCAGCTCCCGGCAGGCTCCTCTCTGTAGGGGTTTGGGGTGTGACACCTCCTCCTCCCAGGGTCTGGTGGAGACAAGCCTCTCTGTGCCGCCATGTGCTCCTTTGTGCCTCCATGTGCTCCCTTGTGCCTCCAGGTGCTCCTTTGTGCTGCCATGTGCTCCTTTGTGCCTCCATGTGCTCCTTTGTGCCGCCATGTGCTCCTTTGTGCCGCCATGTGCTCCTTTGTGCCTCCATGTGCTCCTTTGTGCCGCCATGTGCCTCTGCAGGCACATCCCACAGCCCACAACCCAATTCTATCCTATCTCTCCCCACACCTGTTCTCATCTTAACCATCTCTTTATCCCTGAGATGCAGTATGGGAGATGAGTGGGTTTGTGTGTGGGGAGAGTTAAAGCCTTTACTTTTCCAACAATATATAGCCATATCTTTTTGTCTGTTGCTAAATAGTATCACAGGTCAGCTCTTCTCTCTCCTTGTGCAGTCAGAAGCAATCAGCACATGGCTAGCACTCACCCTAGAAAATTCAGCATTGCTTCCTCTCCTCCCCGCTAGCACAAGCAGGCATCACTCCCAAATCTATCAAAGATATATGCAATCACATGGTCTTAGGAGACCTGCAGGGAAAGCATTTTCAGAGGAATTTCTGGCCTCTGAAAGAATTGTTAGCATTGATTTTCCCCATAGCGAAAGACGTGAATATACAGCACCCTTAATGCTTCATTTGTTCCGTACCTTCAGCAGTTTGCTGCAGCAATATTCAGAGTGATACATAATGTTGCCAGAAGAACCAAATTTTCCACAGAGATGATGAATCTTTAGCACAGGAAGCTTAAGGTGTTGAAATGTAATTTAATGTTAGCTACTGATTTCTGCTGACCCCTTTGTACTCTCTTGGAAAAAAAATAAAGGTCATAGAGATACTTCTTGTACTACAGGGAAAAGTAGTCCCCTGAAACAGGGAGCTAGCTTTGGCTCTCAGCACTCCTGGGTTTTTTTCTCTTTAAGCCAATCACTAAAGAAATTAATCCCCTGCCACTTTCAGAGTCACGTATTTCACATCAATTGAAGTTTGCAGTCAAAGGTGAAAAAAATAAAAGAACAAACTACAAAAGTAGAGGGCAGAGAGCTCTGAGGCAATTTATTCTCTCAAGCTCACAAAATGACACAGAATATTTTTAAGGCAATTACAAAGAGCATATTGATTTCTAGTTCTATAAAAGAGGAATAAGCAAGGCTCCTGTTTCATTTTTGTGTGTGCGTTTAAATCTAGATAGACGCATTTTACTTATTTGGATCCTGAAGAATGGAACAGTTTTTCCTCTATCTCTGTCTAGCTATTTATCACCTTTTGTCTCCCACCTTCCTTTTGTCTCCCACCTAGCTTTTCACTGTGACCCAACACAAAGAATGTCAGCTGCAACAGAAAACATTGCTGGTACAGATGCACGAAAATTAGACAGTGACCAGATGTCATCCCCACCGTTCAGTCTTTGCACTTAGCTCTGGTAGTGCCTTTTGTTTCACTTTATTAAGGGAGACAAGGTGGTAAAAGCTTCTTAGGTAAAGGGTAAATAATGTATCTGGCTTGAAACGGATAGCAGGAGCAAACCAGAAAGAACTCTTCTGTTCTTTTTGTCCGATGAATCTGTGGAAGAAAAATAAAAATGTTGTCAAAACTGCTGATGCAGCAGTTGTGTGTTTCCACAGACAACATCATAGACCATTATAGACCTTTTGAAAAGGACACAAATGCAGGTTTTTTAAATTATATGTAATATAGCAAAATATAAAAATACATACAATTATTTATATGCAGTGCCAAAACAGATATTTGAGAATACAATTGCATTATGCTGCATTCCTTCACTTCCAATTTAGAATCTAATTTAATTTATATTACATTACAAAGAGGTGCCAGATGCTCCAGCTTCCAACTGTAGTTGGGCAAATGACGGACTACCATTATTTTTCTACAGATGAACAGAGTTTTTTTTTTTAATTTTAATCTATACTTTGCAATTATGTTTAGATGTAAGCACTGATTCATATCCTTCTTAAATAAGTATTTGTTTTTGTTGACTTCATTAACAAAATAAGTCTCCCAGGAACAGTATAGCCACAGAGCACATGGGATTAGGAGTGGAGATTGTGAGACAAGTTTGCACTTCTGCTAGACACTCCCACAACATTCAAATTAGTTTAGCTCCCTGTGAAAGTAGATATATAAATCTTAAACTGAAAAATTACAGGCTAATTAGTAGAGGTCAAAATATAATGGGAATGAAACTCTGCATCCACATTATGTGCTGCCCTAAGACAGTACAGGGATTAGTTGCTGCCCAAACCCTCTTTTTACAAATGAATTGAAAGAGAATGTAGGACAATGCCTAATAAAGACAGGACTCTTGGGCCACTGAGTCATGATGTGAAGACCTGAAGTTATAAAGGCAGATTTTATCAGTTGGAGGCCAGCTGAAGTCAAAAGCCTCAGAATAGTCATGTTGAAATAAATAAAGGAGCAGGTTACAAAACTGCAGTGCAGAGGACATGGTAGATAATAAGTGTGAAACAAAGGCCAAAGGTAAAACATAAGACAAACAGCTAGTTTTACATATGCAGGTAAATAAGGAGATGTTATTTAAGGATTGCCTCTACTACCAAAAGAGAAATTGGCTCCTCCTCTGAAGTGTTAATAACATCCTACTCCTCCACTGATACTAATGCTGTAAGGAATCCTAGCCAGGCAGCATTGATATCATTCTATTTCAGCATGCCAGGGTCTGTATTCATTGAAACAGGGCTAACTAATTAATCATTTCTATGCCTGTGCTTCTGTACATTTTATAATTCACTGACATGAAGTAGCATATGGTGGATAATATTTTCCAATTACTTTAGTTAAACATTGTAAAACAAATGTAAGAGATGGTGCTTCCTGTTGCTGGACAAAACACGTCCTCAGTCTGGGAATAAATAAATCCTAGGACAGATGTTCTATTATAATTGATTAAAAAATTCTGGGGTTTAAGATAAACTGTCCTGTATCCTCTGATAACAGGCTGTTATTTGCCTCTGGTCTCAAAACTGCATCCATATATAGAGACATTTTCATACCCTCTCCAGGGTCAGTTTGTCTCCTGACATCTGTTAGTTGTCACAACATTGGTTAGGTACGAATTCTTGTTCTGTATCACAAATGTTCTACAACTGCTAAGAACTGACTTGCACACCTGCATAATTATTTCAGAATCTTTGGTGCTTTAAACAGTATTTCTGCACTTACTGGGAGCGGGTGTAAACATAGTACACCAACACACAGGCTCTTGAATGGGTTACACCTCTATTTGGTATTTTTTCTCCTTCTCATTTCCACACACATCTTTGCTTTTGTTTTCCAAGCCATACAAGTAAGACAAGGAAAAGGTCATTCACATTTTACAAGCCATGAAATCAAATATGATTTGTTTGCATTCACCTCCTAACCTCTATTTTTTTTTTTTTTTTTTTTTTTTTTTTTTTTTTTTTCTGCCTAGCTGACAGCATAGTCCTGACAGCATTATCCTGAGGAACATTGTCAGGTGCAGTAAACCAGGTCTAAAAGGCCATCAAGAATGTATCAAATGAAACAGAGAACTGAACAAGATAGAGAAAATTGCTGAAAAGAAAAGTAAAGGTTTTCTTTCTTCTCTTTTTCTGAAAATTCTGGACATCAGAGAAAGTAAGTGCCCGAATTCTAAAATTATTGTATGTGAGCTTGAAAGTTACTAAGTACCATGGAGCTGCATGCCAAGAACCCGATCACTATCAAAATTGCACTTTAATCCTTGTTTCTGAGTCTGTTTTAAATATGGTCTGAATTACTTACTCTTAGTATGATGTTATGCCTACACACTGTTATGTATGAAGCATATTATGTTGTGTTATTATCCTTGTGGGCGGGGCCTGATCAGGCTTTTCATAAGCAGAACTTTCTTGGATGGAAGAAGCAATTTTACACGTTGAAAATTTCCAGTACAGAAATGGAACTGTACGAGCTGGGGAGAAAGTAGGTGCTTAATAGAGCAGAAATGAAGATACAATACAGCCCCTGGAACCACCTGCCCACCTGCCCCCAAAATGGTTTTTGGTGTGGCATTATGCAGCTCTGACATCCCTTTAAAACTAGATGTCTGTGTCATGAGGTTTAGGAAGTGCACTTCCAAATCTATTTAATGGATATTTTAAGTCAAAATATCAAACTAATGTGAGTGAAGAGATGGAGGTGAGAATAAAAAAAAAAAGAGAGAAGATAAAAAATAGACATAGACAATAAAATTTACATGATTGTTACATTTCCATACCTAAAGTTGTATTCCATAACATTTTTTTTAATGTGAATTCCTAGACTTGACTATATGTGAACTCTCAAAGTATCCCACTGAGTATGTTGAAAGATCACTTTATATTTGTAGTTTTACATCTATCTACAAAGTCGCCCTGCTCTGTAGTACGTCAGCAAACAGAGATTCAGAAATTAAGCAGTGTGACACCTTTGCCTGCTGAAGAGTCTGTATTGAGTAAGCACTAACATTCACTGCAGCACAAAAACTTCAGTGTCACCCACTTTTATCAGCACAATTTGTTCTATGAGAAGCAGAACTAGTGGTGCCTGACAGCCTATATATGCACGGAAGATGTCTCCTGTGTACTCTATATTCCTCACTGCTGTAACCTAATGCTGTAATTCTAATGACAAATTCCTTCCTATAATTTTTGCCTATAATTTACCCATCTTCCCCTTATCTGCTGCTTACCTTCTTTGGCTTGTTGCCTGACGTTATTTGCCATATACCATAGCTACTTTGGAATCACAAGGTCCTCACTGATGGGTCAGGTTCCACCAGCCTCAGCAGCAATTCTTTAAACAAAGACATTGGCAGAGGTGATTTGTAGTAGTCAGTACGGATACATGAAAAGGAAATCATGCTTAACCAAACTGATAGCTCTCTATGTTGATATGTTTGTGTTGGTGGAGGACAGGAGAGAAATTGATGTTTTGTCTCCTCCGTATCAAGGCTTTTGACACTGCTTCCCACAACATCTGTGCAGAGAAGCTGTTCAAATGTAGGTTAGGGAAGTGAGCAGTGAGGTGGACTCAGCTGCTGGGCTTAAAGGGTTGTGATCAACAGCATCAAATCCAGCTGGAATCTAGTCACTAGAGGTGCACCTCAGGGGTCAACAGTGGAGCCAGTACTATTTAAAACTTTCATTAATAATTTGATTAAGAACCTCAGCAGGTTTACAAATGATACAAATCTCTGAGGATTTGATGAGACACAGGAGGGTTTTACTGCTCTTTAGAGGGACCTTGACAAGCTAGAGGATTTGACAAATAGGAATCTCATGAAATAATTAAAAGGAATAACCCCAGGCACCAGGGCAAGCTGGAGGCCAACCTGTTGGAAAAGATTTTCAGAAAAGTTCTTGAGGATTGTGATAGTCAAAACGGTGACCAAGGGCCAGCAGTGTGATCTCATGGCAAAGACGGTCAACAGCATCTCTGGCTGCATGAGGAAGAGTGTCATGAACTGCCCAAGAGAGGTTATTGCTGTGGCACTCAGCCTGGGATGTTGTTTAAGCCCTTCTTCAGAACTGGCCTGCAGGCTGAGGCTGCATCTATCCTGGTGAGCTGAGCAGAGCTGGGACACACTCCCTGGGCTAGCTGGCATAGGCAGGCCACAGCCATGCTGCTAAATTCTTTTTACCTCCTGAAAAAGATATGCTGCATGCAGGATTTCTCTTAAGAATGGTTCCTTGCCCATCATAGCCCACAGCCTTTCCAGAAACCATTTGGGACAGTGCAATTTGCCCACAGACAATGCTGTGCCAGAGACTGTTGTAATAATTAAACAGTCCAGATGGTTGGCACTATTTGCTTTATGGATACAGCAGTGGAACAGATGTAGTATCAAATAAATTATCTTATGTAATTTCAAGGCCAAAGCCTAAATCGACCACAAGAATCTCCCTTAACCTAAAAGGGACAGTGGTAGATTAATCTCATTTTGGGTAATATCCTGTTCTCGCTACAGACTGTAGTGCAATTTAGGGTGATTTAGAGTGATTATCTTAGACCAGAAAACTAGTTATAGTCTGTTAATCAGGGAAGAGTCACATTCTTAGGGACAGATTGTCAAAGAATATTCAGGTGTCAGAGATGTGATAGATGGTTTGTGAGAGCTTAAGAACAGACAGATCCTTCACATCTACCCAGTCTCCTATAATCATTACTTAGAAACGGCTTCTAGTGAATTGTATCCTGGGCTGAACATGAATCAGAAGTAAAAACATATCATGGATTCCCATTAATCAGTGTTTCATTCAGAAAATACACAGCCAGAAAATAATGTGTCTTCAATCAAATTCGATTAATTGCAGGGCCAGAAACTAAGTTATGTGAATGAGTCTGTTAGACTTGGATAGGCAGTGACAGAAAATGTTATTTGCATTGGTCTGCCTCAAATTCCATCAAGGAATAAGGATTGTCTAAAAATGTAGAGGGGGCTATAATTGACAGGGGATTAATTTCAGTTTTTTTGATTAAAAAACCCAAACAAAACCAATGACAAATTCATCTTCATATGTCACATGTTCATTTTATAAAGCAGGAAGGATGATCCCATAATATCTGAGCATGTCTTATTTACAAACAATTTCCTGTAAAGGCAACTTGTCCACAGGTGCAGAGAGCTGATCCTATTTTGTTGGGAAACAGGTTTAGAATGTTTCCAGGGACCTCCTGGTAAGTAAATAAATGTGATGATAGAAGTAACTGTATAAATACAAATAATTCATTATTTGTTTCAACTCTCAAGGAACAACATTGTGATTTCCAGTAGTGGATCCAGATTCTCCATTCAAGAGTTATCTGAAAAAAATGCCAGAACCTTTACTGATAACTAAATTCATCCTAGGTATGAAAGATTTGTCATATACTCATTATTTCATTCAAACTTTGATTGTTATCTGGTGCTATAATAATGACAATTCTACTTTTCTGTCAGGATATCATGTTTGATAAAAAACCGACTAATTAATAATGACTTTTGCAGCTTGTCAGGAAAAGAAGTTGGAATAAATTCTTGTCTAGAGCAATTAATTGAAATTTGGAGCGATACCATATGTAAATATGATTTCCCCCTATTAATTAGAATCTCTAATTACTTTGAACAGAGACTTTATTATACCACTTCTGGGAAGCCATGCAAATAGGAAAAAAAAGCACCAGATTTGAACAGGACAGTTATTTTAGTATCAAATGCCTTTTTTTTTCTTGTTGGTCCTTATAGCATTGAATAAAAGCTTTATTGGATCCAGATCTAAACTACTGTGGAAGTTGATTTCATGCCTGAACCACACTGAATCTTGAATACATTTGCTCAAAGTATTTTAGTGTTATTTTGTTATTTCCCTTAGCAAGAACAGAACATCAAAGCATCTTAGAACTTATGGGTACCAGTGGAGACAACAGCCGTGTGAGGGAGACAGGGTACTAAGGTTTTGTGATCTATATTTAGTTTCTGCCAGCCAGTTTTCTTGTGACACCTCACATTAGCTACTTAATATTTCTTCATTTTGTCTCCTGTGCAGAAGAATAATAGCTTTCTCTCTCCCCTTCATTTGACTTGTCTTGTTAGAATAAAGTGACAAGCACAGCACACTTGCACAGGAGTTTGTGCAGTGGCTCAGAGCAGCCTTGTGTGGAGCAAAAGAGCAGGGCAGAGACGTCTCTACAACATCGCATAAAAATGGCAAACAGGGCAGGAAGCTAAACAGACAACTATTTCATTAATGTGCTAATGATACCTCAGTGAGGGCTTAGATTGCCTTAATTTTTATATGAACAGTTGTTCATCCCCTGTAAAATCCTAGCATAGATTAGATATATGTGCAACGAAGACAGAAGCCTTCCCAAAGTTGTACTTAAGTCCATCTTTAAATGTACCTCTGTACATAATATTCCTAACTAGGATGGGAGGAAAAAAAAGATGTGTTCTAGGTTATTAAGAAAAAAAAGAAAAAAAGAATTTCTGCTGTTTTGTATAGTCCTTCACAATACTGAAAACATTACCATATTTTTATTTCAAATGAGTTCTTGTTCTCTTCAATTGCTATTAAAAAACTTGTGTTACCCGTGTCAGCCAAAACTTCACGTTCTTTTTAAACCTGTGGCTCCCTTTTATTCATCTCGCAAAGGTCTGTAGTCCTTGTCTGCATTTTAATGATGTGATCTATGGAGGCTTGAAGATTTGCTGAATGCAGCCAGCAGTAGCAAAAAGGCTACAGCAGCACAGCTATCTGAATGCTATAGAATTTAATATTTATGGGGACTATGACATTAGACCAGATGTAAATCTGTGTTTTTCTGTTGTGATCACAGCAGTCACGTTTCCCTTTCCTATTATTCTGAGAGAGCCCAAAGGCTTACTTACCTTTATTAAAGCATATAAAGAGATATTTTTCTTAATTTGTGTGTCAAGGGGCAAATATATGGTTATCATGTGAAGGAGAAAAAGTAAAGACTGCATTTAAGTTTTGAGTGAAATTGTAGAGCAAGCACAAATACTAATTCCCAGTATACCAAATATCAGTATAATGGCTTAAAATGTAAAGTTTGGGGATTTTTTTCCTCCACATGCAGTGTGTTATATTATACATGATCAGCCAGAACAAAAACAGCTGTCTCTGCCTAACACCAGCTGTGTACCATTATCTTGAATTTCACCAACCATCCTTCAGTTATTAATTCTGTAATGTTCTGATTGTATTTCTGAACTACCATATAGCAAATATTGGTCTGGGTTATGATGACAAAAGTGGATCCTATTTAATCAGCAGAAGATTGGTCTCATAACTAGGGTTTGAGACCTTAAAAATTGACTTTCTTTGTTTTGGTTGCCCAGTAGCTGGAAAGGATACTGAGATGGGTACAGAAGCAGAAGAACTTACATTAAGAAAAGAAAAGTTTTTTCTTTCAGTCAGTGGTTTCCAACCTTTTCTAGCTTTCTGGCAACATTACCTGAGGAGAAATATGCTGCCAGCAACATCTGAGCTCGCTCTGCATAAACACATTTCAGCTTTACCAACAACAGCTTCTGCTGGCCTCTGGTGTTTCTGGAGGATCATGCAGAGAACATATTGTCAATAAACTATATTTAGAACCATTGATAAATGTGAATTTGTTTTGTGCTCATCTAGCACTCTGCCTTTTACAAACATGAGTGCAAAATTCCTGTTTTGTTACGCACTAACCGAAAAAGCTCCAAGGTAACCACATTCTTTCCAAAAATCAAATTAATGATGAGCAAAATTCAAATACTCTTTTTGTATAGCCTGGGAGAGGGGAAGGTGAAGTGTTCAAAGTAAAACTCAAATAGCTGCAATTAAAATCAAGTGTTAATTCCTTATTGCTGTGCAGTCTACCTCCTTCAAATATTTTGTAGTACACGCATGTTTTCCCAGAGATTTTTGTTTGGTTTAAATTCAGAGCAGTATTTATTTTCTGCACTTACTTTGGATGCAAAAATTTACCACAATGTGTGTTTTTCCCTGTTGTTCTTGTTTCCAGCTTCAATGCAAATATTATCTCTGAACAGTACTTAAATGCCTTTAGCTATACTTAAGTTGGTTGTACCTGGCCACATATCTAAGTATTTTCCTGAAAGGGGAAATATGTTGAATGATAAACTGAAAAACTGCTGTAGAATTAACAGTGATTCACTTATTAAAAAAAAAAAACAAAAACAACCCACCTTACACATCCTGAAGTTTTCTGCAAAATACCAGATTTAGAGCCGAACATTTTTGCTATTTTTATTCACTGCAGACAAAGATGACGTTGTACATGGCAGACTCTGGCTACAGAAGAATTTAAATTAGGCCAAATCTCATTGCATGTTTACAGTTCAGCTGGGCAACCAAGCTAAGGCCTCTCTGCACTTTGGAAAATGTCATGGGACATGTAGGGCTTAAAGCAGCCAAGATCTTAATTGCAGAGGTCTTCCAAAGTATTTGCTGTCCTTCTGCTGCAGTAGCTGCAACCTCTGGGATGACAGCACATTTCATTTAACACTGGTAATTAACACAGTCTCAGTGGAAATGGCAGCATCCATTGAAGGAATACTGGGAAACAGTTTATTAGTGGAGAAACTCCAACACTTCACATTCAGAGCAGGCAGTCTCAGAGCAAGATAAAAAGGGGCAAAGCAAAACCCTTGAGTGTTTGTCAAATTATCAACACATTTTCAATTTTTATTTAATGTCTGACAGCCATGTGGCTAATAAAAATATCTGTGATACCCAAAACACTCAAACAATTAATTTAATTCTTGGATCGTTCAAAAAGAATCATTAGCTGCCAGAATAAGGGCAGGCATTTCATAAGAGCCTCTTATTCCACTTAGTATTGTGTAACTAATAGTTTATATGTATATTTATAGTTTTCACCCATGTATGTAAAAACATATCATGTGTTTGTACCCAAATACATTGAAAGTTTAGGTTAATTTTTAACCTTAATCAGTGTGTAAGTATTACAAATCTGCATGCACCCCTGTATTCAAATTTGGGTGTGCAAAACAATCTAATTGAATCAGAAATTTTTGCCTCTCCTGCATTTTAATGACTGTCAGCAGTTTCATTTCATCAGCAGACTGTGAATACTGTTTATCAGATTTGAAGCCTTAGAAAACTATATCTACATCTCAAAAGGATTACAAAGATAAGAAAAGTTAGTTTGTCAGGACAAAAATTCCAGGCTGAGATCTTCATTTACCCTTTCTCTTTCACAGGTTTGGGGCTTTTTAAATTTTGTTTTTTTTCATATTCAGTAAACTGTTTTTTATCTGATGATAGCACATGAATATCAGCATATCAACATCAGAAGATATTGCCTAAAATAGGAAGTCAAATGATCTTCTTGATTTTGATATGAATGATAATAAAGAAAAACACAGAGAAAATAGGAGCTTTCTTAATTTAGATGTTTCTGCCTCCTTGCTCAAGGTCAAGGGCAAACCTGAAGGATTTCTGATTTAGTCTGGAGATCTATAACTAAGAAATTATGGGGTTACTTGAGTTTTTCTGGCCATCAGCATATGCAATCTGTAAAACAAATTTCCCGATGCATCTCCAGGGTCCTCATGCTTTCTGCTGTTTTTCCTCTAGGTATATGGGGACAGAGACGAGTGTTACACCTAAGGGAATAGTGCCTCCTCCAAGCCACTTGTCAGATACATTTTTCTGTGGAAAATCAAGTGGAACATTGTCACTAGGAAGTACAGGCTGAAGCAGGACAGTTTAATTACCTTTGGCAAAACATACAAAGGTGCCCTAGAATGTATCTGCTATTGTTGATGCTTTTGACACTTCAGTTTTGTAGAAGAAGGAGGAAAAGGATTTTTTTTAAACAAGCAGATTAATATATGTCTAAGGGATGTTGGAAGTCATGTTCCTACATTAGAGAAAAATTTGCTGGTTAGAACAGAAAGATTAAGTAATTTAGGAAGTTTGGGTCTTTTCCTCAAAATGCTTTTAGTTTTGTAAAGCAAAGTCACTTGCAAGGTTGCACCCCTAACAGTGTGTTAACAAGCAGTAAGTAAATAAATAAGTTAATCTAAAATAGAATCACTGAATTCTGTTGGGTGGGAAGAGACCTCTAGAGATAGTCTAGCCCAACTCCCCAAAAGAGAATATAAATATTCAATACTCTAGTTAGTTAAATGTATCTAGACTGGGAGATTTTGAATAAATGAATACACAAAGTAGGACATCCACTTCATCAGGCTGTGTTATGTGAGGCAATAATTAAAAAGTAGCCCACCAGTTTTGTGTATTGCCAGGTGTTTTTCCTGTTTAAGTAAAGGTATCTTATGTCTCACATTCAGTTCTGAAAGACTCAGATTTCCATGATAAATTTTACACTCTCTCACCGGAGAAGTACCTAAAAATGTAGACTGGTTATTTAGTCCTTTTCTTTCTCATTCTAGCTTCATAATATGTACTATGCAGTTATTCATAGCTGATATACTTAATTCTTAATCATCAGCCATTTTATTGCCGGATCTGAAATTGCACTTCCAACCCTACGACTTGCCTTATCAGTTATAGATGTGCAAAATAAAATAAAATGATCAATTGGGTTGGCTTTAACATAACAAAGTAATTCTTATTTTAGTACATTGATCACAGCCCCTGTTATTTCTGCCACCTGTTTACTGAAGAAGAATGATAGACCTTTCTTGTGTTGGTATCTTTGCTGAGATTATGAATTGTACTTTTCCCAACCTGATAGCAACCACAAGAGTGTTACTACTTTTATGTCAAATTAGCTATTCAACTTAGTCACATGGTCACCTTTTTGATTTCAATACAAACATCAAAACATTACACATTTTCAAAATAAAAAAACTTTATTGAAAGAGAAGAAAAATTATTTATATCTGTTTCATTTAGGCATTGAATCCCAACAGACAGATCGTGTTGTTCTCATCCAGCATCAAGTCCTTTGTTTCTCTCTCAGCCCCTGCCATGATTAGACTGGGGGTGCACAATTGGTTGGGAGGAAACACAACTGGGCAGATGGCCTGAACTTACCAAAGACATATTCCATACCACATAACATCCTAATGAGCAATAAAAGGGAAGAGAGAGATTTAGGATGATCTTTTGCTCAGGAACTATCTGTGCAAGAGTCTACCCATAGGTGAGTGATTGCCTTTTCACCACTTGTTTTGTTTTCTTTCCTCTTGTTCCACTTATCCTTCATTTATTAAACAACTTTTCTTTTATTTTTTTTGTTCTTGACCTTCCAAGATTTCTTGCTTTTGTTCTTTCTTTTCTCTTCCTGTGTTCCGCTGGGGCTGATGGGGGGGCAAGTGAGCAAGCAATTCAGCTGACCACCAGGGTTAACCCTAATGAATATTTATAATTGTCACGCAGAAATAAAGATAATATCAAACCGTCAGTACTATCAATAAAAAGATCACTAACTGTATGAATCATTTGTAAAGACACATGGTTCCAAATATCTGCAGACATTATATTCATTTTCACTAACTGGAGGTCAGATCTCTCTATAAATAGATGTATTCATTTTTTCAATCTCATATTGATGTTTTTTGAATATTGCATAAACTCTATGTCTGTGATGTTTGCAATAGCAACACTGAAAGTTAGCAGGAATCTTATTAAAGATGCAATAAGATGCATTTTTTTCTGAATGTAATGCAGAAGAATTAATGTATGTTCCATATCTATGTATGGGAATGGTATGTTTTCATGAAAAAATCTCTTGCTGTTCAAGAAAAAATTCGTTTCAGTAAGATTCTCATCTCTCTAATATACTTGGCATGCTTCCTATTTGCTTGTTCTTTTCTAGTGCTTTGAAAAGATAGGTTTTTGATTAATTGGTCGCTCTTAATAAAATCTGAGATTATATGCATAAAACCAAGAAAGTATGAAAAAACTGTTTATTTTTAGAAAATAGTGATGAAAAACAAGATAATGAATCAATTGCCTCTGAAAATTTGACACTGTGGATCTTCTAGCTGTGCACAGGTCTTGCCAGAACTGGACACACCCTTTACAGCCGTCTGGACAGAGCCGTGATAAAGGATTTGTTGTTCCTTGTTTAGAGCAGAGCATTGAACACATCTTGCCCTCACTGGGCCAGTGACAAAAAGCAAAACATTGTGAGTGGAGGTCAAAAGAAAGGGTAATATTTTAGACCTGCCTGGCTGCACTTTTACCAAAGTTGTATCATTTTGCACTTCATTTAATTTGTGGTTTGTGTTGAGACCACCTACTTCCCTGCCTGAGGAAATTTGTCTTTTGTAGTTAATAGTTTCCATACAATGCTTGCATATCATCAGGAAAGTAAAGGAGTTTTTTTCTCCAAGAACTCTAAGAATTGGATAAAACATTGAATTTGGTGAGATCTGGCATTAATTGTGCTGGTTCACGGCTTGAGTCAATTAGTTAATCTGCTAAAAGGTTTCCTTTTGAGTCAATGAAAGGAAAAAACATAAAATACTACACAGGAAGATTTCTCCCATACTGAGAAATGTCTGTCCAACAAGTAAGATGAACAGCCCTCCAGCAGTGCCTCATTACCTCCATTGGCAAGGGAAAGATCTGTCATGTCTTGCTTAAACAGGATGCTAACATTTAGTCACTTATCTTCCAGAGAGAGAAAGATCTTGGGAGCTTCTGCCTCTCTTAGGCAGCTGACTGATTGATTAATTACCTAGTTATGTTTGTAGTTCTGCTTCTTGGGTCTTGGAGTTTCTACAGGTAAAATATTTCTGGAAAAAATTGTTTTCCAGTACTGCATCAAGAAAGTTTTCTATCAATTTATAAACTTATTATTATTCATGAATAATTAACTTAAGGCTGCTTTTCTTCCCTAAGAAGAATTGGTATTGTTGACTTAAAAACTAAACAATCTATGTACATCTTATAGATGAATGTATATGGACAAACATTATCAACATTAGTAGCAACAGATGTCACATTTACCTGAGGCAGCTGATTCTAAACTCGGGAGTGTTTTGCTATCAATTCCAAGGCAACCCTTCAAGCTCTGCCTGATGGCAGATACTGGGTTTTGTTTTGGCTGTATCTAGATATTCTGTAGAGAATCCAGGTCTTATATAGGATGCTATGCATTCTTTTCAGAGCATGAGGCAAAATAAAGAGAGACTGCTGATATCTACCTGGCTTCCTATGCAGCTTTGTAATTTTGATATTACCAAGAGCAAGATCATTTTTATTACCTGCATGGTTTGTATATATTGATAAAATACAGTTTCCATGATGATATAACATTTTCTGAGAAGAGACTGACAAGAAACCTCAGTCTTTTCCTAAAATTACGTGTAATTCAGCATGCATTAGACCTGCAGAATGGCAACTCTGCGCCAAACACCAAAGAAGATCCTCCCTTTCTGTCAATAGTGTATAATCAGAAGTGTCCATGTTCCAAAGAAAGAATTTTTACTATCAGCTTGTTTCTATCAAACACCAATTGACAAATGGGAGTGAACAAAGTGGAGTAGAATAGATAAGAGTAGTCTATTTCTGTGGTACATGTCCTACAACAATCATCCAATCCAACTACCTGACCTCGCCAGGGCTGACCAAACATGAAAGCATGTCCTTAAGGACTTAAACACTGACGGGCCTGGAACACTGATGACCTCTCTAGGAATCCTGTTCCAGTGTTTGCACACCCTCTCAGTACAGAAATGTATCCTGTTGTCCCATCTAACCCTACCCTGGTGCGACACTGAGCCATTCCCACACATCCTGTCACTGGGTACAAGGGAGAAGAGCTCAGCATCTCCCTGTCCACCTCCCCTCCTCAGGAAGCTGCACAGAGCAATGAGGTTGCCCCTTGGTTTCCTTTTCTCCAGACTGGACAAGCTCAGACACTGCAGCTTCTCCTCACAGGACATTCTTTCCAGCCCCTCACCAGCTTTGCTGCCCTCCTCTGGAGGCATTGAAGGACCTTCATATTTTACTTAAGTTGTGAGGGCCAGAGCTGCAGAGAGCTTGGGGTAAGATCTTTTGACCAGCTGCTTAGGCTGTGTTTGATGCACCTCAGATTGCAGTTGCAGACATCCCCAGACACCTAAGGCATTTGGCAGATGATTGAGAGAGGTTCTGCTGTCACCTCTGCTTGCTACTTCAGTGCTCTGGGAAGGATTCCATCAGGCTTTTGACTGATGCAACTCTACCCTTACAATTTCAGCATCCCCAAATGAAAAATCACTGTTCCTGCAGTTGTGGTCCTTGGAGGACTGAGCGGCCCACGTTTACCCATATTGTTAAAGACTGAGGTAAAAGACCCTATACAATGCTTCAGAACAGCCTAAAAATCTATCTTAAACTTACCACATCATCTAGGTCAGCCAGGAGGGGCAACAGAGAAGTTAAAGAATAAAAAAAGAGATTTGACTTCCCCTTTTTACTCACCATGCAGGTGTATGCTACATTTTTTCAGCATGACTTTTTATGCATGCTATTTATAAGTCATTTATTTGTCTATTGGTCCTAAGAAATTATTTATTATAAGCTATTTATAAAATAAATCTAAAAGTATGAGCATTTGTTTTAAATATTGAACTCTGTGCCTCATGAGGAAATGAATGACTGTCTTGCAAGGTGTTCAGGAAAGATAAAAAATCCTTGAAAAGAATTAAATCTAGGAAGTAGAATTAGTACATATTTTTCCAATTATATGTAGAATTTTATATTGGAATTTTGTCATAATAATAACTGCAAAGGAGACAACGCTGTAGCAGTCACATTTATGCCAAATTCTAACAGTGATTATGGATTACCTAGGCATTACCCTTGCATTATGTCCTGTATCATATGTTGCTTTGTTAATACAGGAAAAATAATTGCTACTCTTAAACATTTTACAAAATATATAATCTTAAAATGAGAATACTGCTTGCCTAATACTAATGTTTCTTGTTCTGCCTGAAAAGCTGCTTTTTTAGTAATTTTCTCCACTCAAAAGTCAATTTGTTTTCATTTAATTTGTTTCCACTAATCTGTTGCTGCTAGGGATTAATTTTTGATTGATTGTTTCCTCACACTCAAATGCAAGTTATCATGGGAAAAACTTCCACAGCAAGTAAAAAACATTTTAAGTAGCCCTTTTCAATTAAAAAGAGAACTATTAAGCAGTTATAGAAGGTTGGGGGAGTTTTGTGGCTGTTATAGAACAAGTGGAGAGAAATTTATCTCAATTAATGGGTTTGGAGGTTATAGCCATCTTTGTTGGTGAGAGATGTAAATCCTGCTGTATTAGAACCAGCAAGGCAGGCCTGGATGAATGATTATTTTTTTCCTTCCACTAATACCAGACAAGTCCTGCTGTAAGTGCAGGTATTCAAGTATTTGGAGAAGGGAACACAGTTACAGAATAGTTGTCTGAAAATAAAAGGGAAATTAAAGAAAAAAAAAAGAGGAAATATATATTTTGGATAGTTGTTAACACTCTTTTTTGTGCAGAAAAATTTTGACTGCAACAGTATAAGACATTTCTAGGGGAAATATCAGGTGGGCAGGAGGAGGGAGAAGCCACTGATTTTAGTTCAAAATTCTGTTTAGAGATGCTTATGTTCTTTGAACCATCACCATTTGGTATTTATTAGTTTCACCCTTTAGCAACCATCTCCCTTTCCTGCCAGGAAAGTCCAGGCTCTGAATGAGCTTCTTGCAATCTGCTGTCCTGCACTAGAAGGTTGTCAGAGACCCCAGTGAGCTATTCCCAAAAATTAGTTTTTGGAATGCAGATATGGTGCCCTAGGAAAGTGAGCTACAAATGCAATAATTCTCAGGTTAAACGTATGAAACGTACAAGTAATCCTTTCACAGCCCAGATACTGGATTACTTTTTCTCCTTATAGATAGAAGAATTACTACTCTTAGACCTAATTTTCCCCTGGTTTTATGCAGGTTTACAGTGTGCATTAAAGGGAATATGTATTTTCCATTCTCACAGCTTTTGTTAATGGTATAAAATAGTGTCTCAGAAAAAAAGTAGCGCTACTACAACCTGATATGTACAACAAGGGCTGTGAAACATTATCAGGTTTGATTCTTTTGGGGGAGGTTTCATTTCGTTTACTATTCCACTAGGGCTGACACTGCAAAAAGCTATGGTTGAGCAGAGAATCATATCAGTGTTTCATCTGTGCACTTCAAGAACTGCAGAAAGAATACCAGAGCAAACAACCTCACAAAATATGATAATGAATGCACTGCCTACCCTTCTCTGTCAGCACTCTGATCTTCCTAGGCAGAAGCCTCCAAACACCCCTTTCAATACTGCAGAGGAAACAAAAACTCAAGATAGCCCACAAGTAAATAACCTTTCTTACCTCTCCTATCAGATTTGCTCAAATATTTTCAGCAAGTGGGCTCCCAGTAGTTAGGTTAGTGGTAGGGTATAATTGTTTGTTTCAGGAGAGCAAATATGACAAAGAATGTGTTTTTAAAATGAGACTTTCATGGATCATATTTTCTTGGGACCTTACTGAAACAATAAAGCTTTTGGGGTTATTCTAAATTGGCCTTTAGCCTTCCAAAGTATTTGCAATATCAGAATTTTTTGTTGTCATTTGTTTTACTCATTAAGAACCCATAGACCTGTGTTTTTCCAAGGGAATGGAATGTACTTTTAAATTTGGAATGATGAAATTACATTTTTCCCCTCAGCAGGGTTTCTCATTTTTTGTGTCATGTTTAATTTTGTAAAGTTTGCCAGAGTGGCTTGTTTTAAGACCTTGAATGTCCTGTCCAAGCAATCTGAAAGAATCAACTAAGATTAAAATTCTCTTGGTAAAATATTGATGCACAAACTCTCAAGGCAATTAGAAACTCAATTTTGCCAATCTAATATTTAATTCTTTCTCATATTTTGTTAATAAACAAGAACCAGAAATAAGAAGAGAGAAACTGCAGCAGCTTTTATTATTCCACAGGCACACAGTCTACTCAGTGTAGCAAAAATGACTTTCTCACTCTGAAATATTTAGTGTCAAAGCTTGTGTGGTTTGTGTCTCTCATTTGGAGAACAAACAGAACTAGTACTGATTCTGCTTCTGAACTGTGGTTTCTGGATAGTTTGGAGCACTCGTGAGTTTACAGAAAATTACAGGTGTCACCTCCTTGACACCTTCCACAGTTCTTAATATTTATATTAAATTTTGGTGCCTGGTCAAAGAATCCTCCTGAGAGAACTGTTTAAAGTCTTTTTACTGTTGGTCAAGAGATATGGTCATCTTTGGCAGCTTTTGTTTACTTGCTCAAGTTGAGCTTTCTAGGTTAATGAGGAAATTTTAGGTTTTATGAACACTCTCCTATAAATAACACAATTTTTATCATCACTGAAGCATTAATTTAAAGCATGCTTAGATGTAGGTTTGGAAATCAACAAGGCATACACTGCATATATATATATGTGATATTTAGAATCCCCTTTCAATTCCATAAATTGCCAGTCACTACAACCATTTAGTTCTCAATATGGGCCAAACCTTAGTAATGCTGATTATTTATTTTGCAAAGGAAAAAACACTGTCACCTTTGTATCTCAAGGCCATCTTTACTTGGTACTGCTTTAAAAATACAGCAAAACACCATAAAACAAATGTCATGAATCTTGCTCCAGGGCTACATCTGTTTTCCCATGCTCCATAGGAGAGGCTTTATTATCCTAGAAAGAGAATTCTTAGAGTTTTCAGGTGGGAGGAGTCTTCATAACCACTCTGAAATCTCAAGAATGTGTATTTTATTTCTTATAGCAGTAAAGCCAAAGCCAGATTCTTTCCTTCTTTAGTAAAATATTACTTCTTGTATATGCTGTAATACATAAACTGAGTTCCCACGTATTGTGTCAAAACAGTCAAGTTTTATTCTTTTTTAACAGGAAAATGGTACAAAGATGAGCATGGGAAGGCATTTAGAATATCAAACACTCATGTATGATTTGCTGATGCTGTCTTAAATGATTATAAAAATATTTTCTAAAATTTGGATACTAGTTACTAACAATTACTTGAAATACAAATAGTTAAATGTTAAAATCAAGTACCTGGATATGAAAATACAGGGAAGAGAAAGTGCAAGAACTGCAGCCTGCAGGTGCTACCACACAATCCCAACTAAACTGTGAAGACAGTTAAATAAATGTATGTCATGTTTCATTAATAAGAACAGACATATAAGAATATTATTGTAATTAGTATCTTCAAAAATATCTTTTAATAATTATACTTTCCTGCAATTTCCATATAAAGTTGATACTTCAGTCCGAGAGTTTGCCAATATTTTGATTAGCTAACGCCACATTTCAGCGTTAAAAGCTTTATCTATTGACTGAGCAAAGTCATCCAAGGCAAAACATAATCATACCCTGAGTAGTAGAGGTCTTCCTTCTGGTGTGTGCTGGATTTATTTAATCATGTCATTTGTTCTATCTTTTTAATAACACTTGGAAGGCAAAGGAGAACTGTTAAGTTTTGCCAGCTTTTCAGTTCCTTCATGTTAGCAATAGCTCACAAATCTGAAGGTTCACATCATTTTTTACTATTTTATACTTTAGCATAAAATCTTCTTGATATCTTGCTTTACACCACGCGTAAAACTTATTGTTGCAGAGATACTAGCAATATGCCATGAATATCTGTCTTTCTGAGGTTTACAGACATTTTGGAAAGAGGCTTTTAAATTTTCATTTTGAGACCAGTATAAAAATTTATATTGAACAATGACTTCTCATTCTGTTTCCCTGTTAGATTTTGTTAAGAGTATTTAAATAATAATAAGCTCTCAGGTATTTCAAGAGAAGCAAATGATTGTAGAAAAAAGAGAAAAAAACCCTAAAACCTATATTTTTATTATTGAAATAATTTTATAAACGAAGTATTCTACTTCAATATTTTTCAGCTTTCTGAGAGTTTGAAAAGTATTAAAATTACTTCAAAGTTTGCTATGAATTTCCTTTTCTTTCTTTCTTTTCCATCATTTGTTATGTGGGAAACACAAAAAAGGGTAGAAGGACTTCTAAAAGCATGAGAAATAAAAGCAAGTTTTAAGAATAAGGCAGAAGATTATAGGGAATAGCTTTGGCTGTGAAAATACTGAAGAAGATACAATTATACAACAGTGCAAGGACATTAAAACAATGGTTAGAGTGTCTAGCCTGAGCCGAGATACCTTTTAGAGAAAAAAATATGCTTAGCAAGATAGATAAGGTTAAGCTTAATAATGGGATACTGTGCATTGTTATATAAGGTATAAAACGAGCAAGTATTGTTTATAACGGATGTACGTGCGATAGAGAAGATCAGTTAAAACAGCTGTCTGTAACTCTTAGAATATCTGCTATTGGTTGAAAAACTTTTAAGAATGCTCTGTAACCAGGAAGTCCTCGGATGCCTTCGACAACGCGAGTTTGTATCATCTCTAATGTCTCAACTCTGTAAATGAGACTGATAAAACAATAAAGAGCTCACGGAGCGTCTGTCCTGGCTCCCCATCCCGTTTGGATTCGGCAGCATTGTTTAGGTGAAAATACAGGTAAAGAAAAGAGAAATAAAAATGGTAGGGAAAAGAGGGATCGAAGACAGATTCTCCCGAATCACAAAACAAATATTTGTTATTTCTGTTTCAGTTTTAAAGCTGAAATATGAAAATTAAAATTTAAGCAACATTTTCAAAAAAATTTTTGAATTCGTGAATTTCACAGAGAGAAATATAAGAGGCATAGAGGTTTTTCAGAAAGACCTGGACAAATCAGAGAGATGAGCATTCACCAAACATATGGAGTTTAAGGACAAGCGCTGGATTCTGCACCTGGGATGGGGCAACCCCTGCTGTGTGAACAGACTGGGGAATGAGAGGCTGGAGAGCAGCACTGCAGCAAGGGACCTGGGGGTCCTGGTCACTGCCTGGTTGAACATGAGCCAGCAGTGCCCTGGCAGCCAGGAGGGCCAACCCTGTCCTGGGGGCATCAGGCACAGCATCGCCAGCCGGGCAAGGGAGGGGATTGTCCTGCTCTGCTCTGGGGCGGCCTCACCTCGAGTGCTGGGGGCAGTTTTGGGTGCCATGATATAAAAAATACATTCAACTATTAGAGAGTGTCCAAAGGAGGGCCACAAGGATCATGAACGTCCTTGAGGGGAAGCCATATGAGGAGCAGCTGAGGTCACTTGGTCTGTTCAGCCTGGAGAAGACTGAGGAAAGACCTCACTGCAGTTACAACTTCCTTATGAAGGGAAGAGGAGGGGCAGGCACAGATATCTTCACTCTTGTGACCAGTGACAGGACTTGAGGGAATGGCCTGAAGCTTAATCTGGGTAGGTTTAAGTTAGACATCAGAAAAAGATTTTTCATCCAGAGGGTGGTTGGGCACTGAACAGACTCCCCAGGGAAGTGGTCACAGTACCAAGCCTGTCTGAGTTTAAGAAGTGTTTGCACAGCACCCTAGGGCACATGGGTTGTTTCTCGGGGTGTCCTGCACAGGGCCAGGACTTGGACTTAGATGATCCTGATGGTTCCCTTCCAGCTCAGAATATGCTGTGATTCTGTGAGATTCCAGCATTGACTTGTTATATCTTCTATTAACTTTGGTTTCCTTCCTTGGAAGATATTATTGTCATAAAGTCCTTTCTACTACAGGTTAAACGTCTTCTCCTGAAAAAATATGGTTTCTGAAGAAGACCTCAAAGAGAGTTTTAGCAGTCATGCAATTGCATTAATGTTTCCATGCCATATCTTTCTAAGGACAAAATTTTGGAACTAATATTCTTCCCTGGAATATATCAATAAGAAATTTCTGCCAAATTTTGAAATGTGGGCATCTTTTCACAATTCTTTCACTCAATTGCTTTCTTTCCATTTATTTGACCCAGTGTTAACCAAAAGTGAATTTTACCAAATGAGGAGGAAGCCCTACATCCTCTCTAACTTCTCACCCAGTCATTAACCACATTTAGGAAAAAGTGGTTAATAAGGTTCAGATTAGAAATTAAATGCCTGAAGAGGAATAAAGTTTTGAGTCTCATCATCACAACAGATCATTATGTCCTTTTTCAGCCACAACAACCCAATTCACTGTAAACAAATTGGTTCTCCATCTATTCACTGTTCCCTTTCTAAAGGTCTTGTGCTTACTGCTGCTGAAGCTGTACATAACATTTCAGACACTCTTTAAAAGAATTTGGGTATTCTGCATCCTAGCCACTCTATAAATTTTTATGATAAATATTTAAATATATACAGTACTTGTTTATATGAGACATAATGACTTTAAATTGGGCTGATTAGATATGCCTGACTAAACATACGTTAATAATTTACTTTCCATCAATTTGTTCCATTGCCTAGAGGGCTCTGAGAACACTAAAACAAAAATCCTAAAACGTTAAATAGGAAAACAACTCAATTTATCTGAACAATGCATGTTAGTTCAAAGTAAATAAACACTCCCCCATCATAATAGATTAATCTGTTCAAAATGCAAAGAACCAAATAATTTGAGATGAGACCTCTAGGCAAACTGTATGTGAACAACAGAAGAAGGAGGGAATAAGTGAGTATTACTTTTTTATAGAACACTCTGAGAGAGATTTGACCCAGAGCTATTGACCAAAAGTTTTTCTGCTTTCTGATGGTGTTTACATATACAAAAGGAGTTAGTCAAATATTTTCTCAAACGAAAAATACTGATCTTCATTTCAGTTAAAGACTTTCCATCCTGCAGTATGTACTGCTGATCTCATCAATTTTGCTATTCTAAAAAAGCCAAATAGAAACTTTGAAATATATATTTAGACAGAATCCCTTCATACTAATATCAAGGTGGACTAAAAATTTCAAATAGAAGATCACGTAGTTCCTTACAAAAATTCTTTGCTACTCAGAAGTACCAGTCTTTGGTAGCAAGCTATGCATCTAAAATGAGGATGCTTTTAGACACTGCTGATGAAAGTCTAATTTTCCAATTACCATGAAAAGACACAAAAAAATATATGAATGATAATATCATTGGCTTTTTCCTTGCCAAGTCTTGTAGGGTTTAGCTCCCTGTGAAGCCACCTGGAAGCACGACTGGGCAGCCCATGCAGTCACATTGTGTCACTTGCTCTGTATCAGGAAGTCCACCTGGCTTCCAGCCGATTTCCCACAAATCCTGTGTTATGTATGTGAGTCCCACCCAGAGAGGTTTCATGTCCTAAAGCATTTCACGTGGCGTTACAGATGTGTGTGTGGAGAACTAGAAACAGACGTCAGCATTCACAAGTTACCAGTCAATGATCAATACATCAATACGTAATGAGGCCAGTGTGTATTTCAGCCAATCAGGGACAAAAGGCTCAATTCAAAGACTGCAACAGAGATGCATCCTGGGGCTGGATGTGTGGAGGGCCTGAACCCTCCTAGAGGCTGCTGAAGGCCTGGAGAGAAGCTGTCAAATATTTATAATGGCATTAGCTCCTATATTAAAGTAGGGAGTTTAATTTTAGGCAGCTAAACAGTGGTGTCTAAATGTTGGTGTTTGTAAATGTGCCAAGTGTCCGTAAAGGAGGCTGGTTCTGCACGAAGGCACTTAGGGATGTTTCACAGAGCTACTGTGACAGTGTGTGCAAGCCCATCTCTCTCCTCAGCAAGCCTGACTCTAATCTTTTCCTTCTTCCACCTAAAAAGAGTAGTGTGATTAACTATTCCTGCTCCTAGTCCTCCTCTGTAGCCATGAGAAGAGCACTGTATATTTAAGACCAGGGAGAAACTGTTTTCCATGTAACACATGGGAATAGGTCTGTGCATTGCTGATCAGACTCTGCACAAACCTGGCTTCTAGATTATGAGTAGCTGTTGAGAAATCAAGAAATAGGTTATTTTATGAAATGTTCTTGTTAGCTTACCCCTAAGCTACTTGTTATTGGATATTTCCCAGCGCCAGGTTTAGGATATATAACTAGGGTTCAGCAGATAAAATGTTTTTCACAAAAAAAAAAAAGTGAATTTTAGCACATTTTATGAGAAATGGAAAGACAACTAACTAAACTATGAAAATGTTGCGTCACTGACTACAACTGCTACTAGTTTTTCTTGTTCTTTTTGCAGAAGCACCTCCATCCTTGCCTATTCCATTTTCGTGTTAGAGTAAGACCACCCCCCAAGTAAAAACACCCAGCAAGTAAGACTCCTAGGACTTCTGTCCTTCCTCAGTGTGTAAATATGATGCCTCTTTGCGCCTTTAGTCATCTCAAAGGCTCTCCATCTCCTCTTCACTGATGTAAGGGAAAGAATACCAATGTCAGGCTCTTCCTTCATGTAGTTGTCAGCTCCCATGCAGAAGTGTGATAGATCTGGTTTTTTGGGATGCAGTGGGCCCCCAAAAGTTTAAGAGTTGGTCTGGAGTGAATTGGTTGGAGCACACTGACTATTCCTACAGTTCTTGATATTAACTTGGAATACCTCTGAGGTTTTTCTTCCAAGGGGTTTTTTCTGAGGGCATGTGCTATGAAGATAGGCTGAGAGAGTTGGGGTTGTTCAGCCTGAAAAAGAGAAGGCTCTGGGGACACTTCGTTCCTTCCAATATCTAAAGGAAGCCCAAAAGAAGGCTGGAGAGAGACCTTTTATATGGGCAGACAATGACAGGACAAGGGATCACGTTTTTAAATTGAAAGAGGGAAGTTTTTGATCAGATGTTGGGGAGAAATTCTTTACTGTGAGAGTGGTGAGGCACAGGAAGAGGTTGTCCAGAGAAGCTGTGCATGCCTCATTCTTTAATTGTTCAAGGCCAGGTGGGATGGTGCTCTCAGGAACCGGGTCTAGTGGAAGGTGTAGCTGCCCATGGTGAGGGCTTGGAATTAGATGGTCTTTAATGTTCTTCCCAACACAAACCATTTTATGATTCTATGATATGTAAAAGGAGCAGCCTCTCTCCAGTCAGCTAAGGGATTCAGTTTTGCTCTCATGCCATGAATTGCCAAGGTACACAAACCATCAAAGTATGAAGCATTATGCACACCATGCTTTGCATCCCTGAATTTTGTCCCTCTCCATCCTTCCTTTCTAC
>VZRS01014170.1:0-45505 GCA_013398055.1 Ifrita kowaldi
CCCGGGAATGCGGTCACGGAGGGGTCCCTGCCCGTGCCGGGGCTCTGGGGTGGGCACAGGGCGTGGGACGGGTGCCGGTGGTGTCGCACACCCCGTTGTGTGACCCCGGCTGACGGTGGGACCTCGATAACACAAAGGGAACTCAGTGATGGGAGTTCTCCACCTGCATCCTTGAGAACCCCCGGAGATCCCACACTGGTTCTGGGATGTCCCCGCTCCTGCGGTTGGGGGGATTTGGCTTTTGCTCCATGAGCCACTGGCACAGCTGCCCGTGGCAGCGGGGAGTCCCCATCCCCGGCGGGATTTGAAATCCCTGTGGATGTGGCGCTTGGGATAACTCCGAAGGCGGAGCTGCCAGCGGTGGTTTCGTGTGGCTCAGAACTTTTCTGTGGGGCTTTCTGCCCCCTGGAGTTCAGCCATGACCAGTAAATGTCCCCTCTGCCGGGCTGCCTTGCTCCTGGGCTGACAACTGCCATGCACCTGTATCCCTGTGCATCCCACTTATTCCTGTGCTTCTCCTTCCAGGGCACGATTAAAAGGAATTTATCCAGTAAGTATCTCCTGCAGCCTGGAAAAACAACACTCCTTGCCCCTGGTGGAGGTGTTTTGGAGGGTGGTGGGAAAAAAGGAGTGACTTAAATTTGGTTTAAAGCAGTCCTGGCAGAGCTGGTGGTTCCCAAAAACCTTTCCTTGGAGGAGAAGGGTGCGGGGGACATCCTCGGGATACCTGCAGCTCCCCGCTCCTGTTCTCCCCAGCCATAAATCTGAATTCAAAGCAGGTTTTTCCTGCCAGCACCTCCCCAGCAGGGCGGGTGGGACACCAGGTGTGACCCCCCTGCCAGCACAGGGGCTGGGGGGCCAAGGGGATGCTCTGGAATGGGAATGACTCTCATCCATGTCTGTCCTGCCCGCAGGTGAGGAGATCACGCGGCCCCGGCGCTCCACACCCACGCCAGACCCCGCCAGGTCAGTGCCGAGCCCTGGGGGGGATCAGCCAAGGCTCAGGCGCCTCATCCCAGTGTGGGTTTGGAACATTCCCACTTGTGCTTGATGGGAAGATGGAAGGGTTAGATGGGATATTGGGAAGGAATTCCTGGCTGGGAGGATAGGGAGTGTTGGATGGGGCTTGGAGCACCCTGGGACAGTGGAAGGTGTCCCTGCCATGGCAGGGGATGGGATGGGCTTTAAGGTCTTTCCAACCAAAACCATTCTGGGATTTTGGCAGGACCGAGGGGCTGAGGGTGGTTGGGATGCTCAGTGTCCATCCCTGTTCTCCTTCAAAAGCACCAAGGACATTCCCTGCTGGAAGCCACCTTGAGCCTGATCCATAGGGAGAGCTGGCCAACCTTTGGCAGGGATATATTGGTTCAGGACAGCAAACGTGCAGGTTTTTATGGAATAACCCCAAATCTCACTGGGAATGTGCCCTGTGCAGCTCCAGGGTTCGACTCAAGGTGTGTTGGACCAGAGCATGGCCCAGATCTCAAGTATTTATGGGTTTTTGATCCTTTCCCATGAAGTTTGGACTAATCCTAAAGCAGCTTGAACTGTCCCCCAGCTGCTGTGGCACCATAGGGTTGGCACCGTGCTGCTGCCACTCTCCTTTCCCTTGTTCCCACCTGGAATCCTGTGTTTGGCCAGCTCCTCGTTGGTCTGGGATAGCAAAAGTCCTTGGAAATATTTGTGTTTGCCTCAAACACAGGGTCAGAACTCAAACTTGCCCCTCATGGATTCTCTGCTCTTGTCTCATCCCACAGCAAGAAAAGCGGGGAAGATCCGGCGGCGCTGGCCCCGCTCTTCGGGCCCCCACTGGAGTCGGCGTTCGAGGAGCAGAAGTTGGATGGTGAGTTTGGGGTCACAGTGGGGGAGTTTGGGGCCGTGGTGAGTTTGGGGTCACAGTGGATGCATTTGGGGTCGTGGTGGGTGAGTTTGGGGCCACGGTGGCATCTCCTGGCAGGGACATGGGAAGGTTCTCCAGCCCTGGCAGGGGTGGAGGGATCCCTGGAGGGATCTCGAAGCCGTGTGGATGTGGCACCTGGGGACAAGGTCGGGGTGGAATTTGCAGTGCTGGGGGATGGTTGGGCTCGATGGGCTCAGAGGGCTTTTCCAAGCTCACCAATTCCCTGATTCCCAGGTTCTCAGCCCTCCTGCTGGAGGAGGAAGAAGCCGAAGTGGGGGTTGAAGGACGGGTGGCCGCGTTCCGGGTGGCCTCAGGCCGGGGTTAATTCGGGTTGGATGGAAACAGAGCAAGGGCTTAAGTCAATTAGTTAATTATGAGGTCTGGGAGAGATCCTGACAGAGAACAGCTCAAGAATATCCAGACTGAGGACTTCCCAATCAAACCCTGGAGCAGGAGGAGTTTAACTCCATCCAGGATTCTGGATGCAGCTGTTGGACAAGCGCCTCCGTTCCTAAGAAATGCCATCTCAATAACAGCATTTCCCCCCCCAAAACAGTGTTTGTTTGACACAGAAGTGCTTTGCTTCCCTCCAAACCTGGTTTTTCCCAGCCCTCCCAAAGCACAGGGACCTTGCAAGGCTTGTTTTCCCCAAAACCAACCCCATTCACCCCCTGGAGCGGGTTGTTTCTCCCTCCTCCTCCTCCTCCTCCTCCTGGAGCCTCCAGGACCTCAGGGAGTGGCCACTGCCCTTGTAGCCTCCTTATGTCCTGTCATTAACGACTCCAGTTAATTCTTTTCATCAAAGCAATGTTTGTGTGCAGTTCTCTGCACAAAAAAACTCCAAGAAATTTCAATTCTATATGAAAATATCCTTTTTTTCCCCCCCTTTATTCCCTGTGAATACAATTATATTTTCAATTTAATACCTGATGGGGTTTGGGTTTTTTGCCTTTCCTGAAATTCTGGACCATTTTTGCCATCAATACAATGTTTTCCTTCCCATAAAAAGCCTCTAAATCCATCTCTGGCATTGTTTTGTTTGTCAAGCAGCATGAGTGTCAAACTAATTGCACGTCCTGCTTCAAACCCGGACAGGCTTTTAATTATCCACCGTTACAGAACCCCCTGCCTTTAATTAATGAGGTTTCTGTCACTGTCTGGTCCCTCTTTTCCCAGAGCCTCGGTGTCTCATCCGCGTGTTTTGGTGTTTGGAAGGAAATGTTTGGGTTTTTCATTGCTTTCAAATGTTTATTTTTGGTTTTTTTCAGCTGCTCTGGACCAGCCTGAGATATGGGGGTCAGCCCAACCCGTCAACACAAACGTAGAGTCCCCAAAACTTCCAAGACCTTTTCCAACTGGAAGTAAGTGGCCACAAAACTAAATTAATATCTACAGAAATCAGGTCAAAGATTTGGGGTTTCCTCATCCGGGCTGTGCAATTCCATAATATTTTAAATTAGAGAGTTTGGGTTTTTTTCCCCTTGGTTTGACTTGGGTTACAGCTCTGTGGGGTGGAGGAGGGAGTGAGGTTGATAAGGGATGCAGGGATGGATCACATTCATGCCGTGGTTATTTGGCTGGAAAAGCTGGAAGCACCGGTTTTTCCAGGATAAGCCCAGGAAGAGCCGCACAGCCCCGAATCCCTGATTTCCATTGCAGCTCTCCCTTTGCCCGGGGCAGCCGCGGAACCATTTCCTCCGCAGAAATGCCCCTGCAAAACAGCGCTGGTTAATTAGCCACTGTTAATTAGCCCCAGCATTCCCGATCCCGTAGGCACATCCTGGGTCCACGTGGGATGGGCGCGGGAGAAAGGTGGAGGCAGCTCTGTGCCTCAGAGGCTCCGGGTTTAATTAAAATGCTAATTTAGGGGTTTGAAACAGGAGCGCGGGCTGGGATGTAAAAATGGGGGCGAAAAATTCCATAAAAGCCAACGAAAATGGTTTCCCACTTCCAGAGGGCTGGGATGGATGGGATATTGGGAAGGAATTCCTGCTGTGAGGGTGGGGAGGGGCTGGGCTGGAATTCCCGGGGATGCTGTGGCTGCTCCAGCCCTGGAAGTGCCCAAGGCCGGCTTGGACGGGGCTCGGAGCTCATCGCAGCCTTATCCCCTTTTCCCAGCAATCCTGTTTCATATCCCATGGAATGTCCCATGCTTCCTGCTGCTCTCCAGCTGAACTTCTCCCCTCTGTGCTCTGTTCCAGCCCCTCCGCCGCTCCCTCCGAAGAACATCCCGGCCACGCCGCCGCGCACCGGCTCCCCCCTGCCCCTGGCACTCGGTAACAGCCCTGGCACCGCCCTGGCACAGCCGGCCCGGGCCCTGGGGTGGCACCGGGGGGTGGGACAGGTCCCAGCCTGAGCTCTGGGGTGGCACCGGCGGGGACAGGTCCCAGCCCGGGCCCTGGGGTGGCACTGATGGGGACAGATCCCAGCCTGAGCTCTGGGGTGGCACCGGTGGGGACAGGTCCCCGTGGCTGCGTTTTGGACACGGATTTGGTCCCCGTGCATCCTCTTCCCTCGGCATTCAGAGAATTCCAGACCGGGTTGGGTTGAGAAGGAGCTTAAAGCTCATCCAGCTCCACCCTGCCATGGGCAGGGACACCTTCCACTATCCCAGAGTGTTCCAAGCCCTGTCCAGCCTGGCCTTGGGCACTGCCAGGGATCCAGGGCAGCCACAGCTCTGTGGTGTTTCAGTGGATGCTGCACTAGAAGCAGCACAAAGATTTTTTTTTTTTGGCTCCCAAGTTGGTGAAATTAATGTTCTTCACAGCATCCCCGCCTTTGGATCAGTCACTCTGGCAATGCAATGCAGGATTAGCCTTAATATCCTGCTGAGAACTGAGATATATTCCCAAACTCCAGAGCCCTGTTCCTGCCTGGAGCAGCCCTGCATGGGCTGTGCTGAGAAAATAATGGGGTGTGCAGGCTCTGCCTGGGGCAGGGAGCTGCTGCTGCGTTCCCTGCCTCCCAAATTCCTACTGAAAGGTGGGAAAAGCCCCCCTGGGAGGCTTTTCCCACCTTTCAGTCGGAATTTGGGAGGCAGGGAACGCAGGAGCAGGGGGCTAACAAAAAATTCTACAATACTACTGATATATTCCCTGCCCACGGGAAGGGAGGATGGGGCTGGGAGTGAAGGACAGCCCGAGGGCGGGGATGGAAAGGTGTCGGATGCAGCCGGAGGACATCAGGTGCTTCCAAGCATATAATTCATGGTGCTGGCTGATGGAAAAGCGGGATGTGAGCAGGGAAGGCAGTGCCTTTGGATCGGGCACTGCGTGGGGGCAGACAGAGCCCCTTGGGATGAAACTCCTTTGCCACAAAGAGCTCCCCTGCTCTGTCCATCACCACCTCATTTGTGCTCCCGTATCCCGGTTTTCCTGTCTGTGGGAGCAGCCAGGGTGTCCATCTCCATCCATTGCTCCATTCCCAGCAGCAAATGCTGGATCATTTGCTGGGCTGTGCCTTGTGGATTTGTGAAGCAAGTGGCTGAGGTCTGGTTTCGTCTGGTTTAGCAAAATCCTATTTCATCTCCTCCACCCTAAATGTAGAGCTGTGGATGGATCCCCAAAATAGAGGAGCAGGGATGGAGTGATGCTGTTTTAGTGTTAGGATCTCCCTTCCCTGGATGTGAAATGCTTGGCTGACGGATCTGTGGTGGTTCTGGAGTCAGGTGGGAATGTTGGTGTGTGGTGGCTCAGTGAGCAGAGCCCTGAAATCCCGATCTGTGCCCTGAAATCCCGATCTGTTCCCGCTTGTGGCTGGAATAACATTCCCTGTGGCTGGAATAACATTCCCTGTGGCTGGAATACATTCCCTGTGTGCATCCTGTGCTGCATGCCCAGCCTCCAGCAGTGCCCAAGCCGCATGTTGAAATATATATATATTTATACCTGAGTGTTTATAAATATATATATTCGGAGAGAGAGCAGGGCGTGCCAGAGCGCTGAGTGCCCACCTTTGACATCTGCTGATAACTCAGAGCTGCTGATAAGGACGTGATGTGGTTTAGAGGACAAAAAAGGCTGTAAATTTGGGGGGATTTGGGGTTCTTGGCTCGTGGTGCATGCTCCCTCCTCCAGCCTCTGGATCCCGCGGCATTCATTCCATGTCACACATGGCAGTGGTGGAAGCATTCTTGCCCATGAATTATATAAATAGAAATAAGAGAAAAGGTGTTTTCAGGGCCTCTCCCGTAGAAGTAGAGCCCGTAGAGAGTAGCAGAGCCCTCGCTTAATGCTCGGTGTAAAATAAACCTCCTCTGACCACAGGAGGGGACCAGGCAGCAGCAGAGCCCAAACGGGACAAACTCCCGTCCATCAATGACTTGGACAGCATTTTTGGCCCCGTGCCGTCCCCCAAATCTGCTGCTGCCACCGCGGAAGACAAGTGGGTCAATTTTTCCGATCAATCCCCGGAAAACGCGCCTCCGGAATTGTCACCCCGGGACAAAGCGCCGTCCCCGCCGGCGGCCGCGGGCAGCCCGGCCAGCGCTCCGGCCGAGCATCCCCGCCCGCTGCCCTCGCCGCTGCAGCTGGAAGACGTTCCCAAGAAGCTTTCCGAGCAGCCCCACCTTAAGGATGATTCCGCCGAGCCGGTCGCCTCTCCCAAAGATTTTGGGCCGGGCCAAAGAGCCACCCCGCCGCCCCCTCCGCCGCCCACCTACCGCGCGGTGGTGTCGTCCCCCGGACCGGGCGCCAGCACGGGAAGCACCAGCGGTACGTGCTGAGAGCTCGGGTGTGCTTCGGTGTGCCCGTGCTGCCCGCCGCCGTCCCCTCCCGCCTGGCTGTGCCCGTGCCCGGCCGTCCCGTGCTTCCAGCGTGTGTCCCGCGCCTCCCGTGTCCTCCCCTGCTCCCCGCTGTGCTCCCGTGGGGCTGGGAGGCTTTCCCAAAGCTCCCCGGAGCCGCCCTCCCCACCCCAAAATGGGGCGCGGGGTTGTTGTTGTCGCTGTGCAGTTTTGTGCTCCGTGGGAATGGAAATGTTTCAGGCAAATCATCTGAGCAAGCCTCAGATCCCGGGGGGTTTAAATCGCATCCTCTCACCCCGATAATTCACAGGTCTGAGTGGTGCTTGGTCCTTCCCGGCTCTGGGTGTGGATGCTCAGCTGGGGCTGGGGAGATGGTGCTCCAGGGTGAAGCTCTCCCACGGGAGAACCTGCTGGCTCTGCCTGCCTTCACCTGCTTCGTTAGAAATGTTCATTAGGGCCAACGAGCTTGGGGAGGCTCCGTTTCCTCACGCTCCTTGCTCGAGGAGCTGCAGCCTGAGCCTGCTCCTTTAGGGCCTGACCCCAGTTCAGCCCCGTGCTCCCACCCTGCACCCACCAGAGGTGATTGTTGAGGGAATCACCCCACAGAGCCTTGAGGAACCTGCACCGGTGGTGGGGTGGGTGTGCAGCCCCCAGCTCCGTGTTCGCCCGCTGTCCCCTCCCCACGGCAGCTGGGCAGTTGTGTCACTGCCTGGGGCGTTTGTCACCTCCTCGGAGGGGCCCTGGGTGGGGCTGGTGCTGCGAGTGTGGCTTTGCTTCAGTGCTGGTGGCTTTTCTGTGCTGGCTGGGGGTGCGTGGGGGTCCCTCTGGGGGCTGCAGTGTCCCCCTGCTGCTGCTGCTGGAGCTGGGCCTTCTCCAGGAGCTTCCAGCAGCAGGAACCACCAGGATTCATCCTGCACTGCTCTCCAGCCCCGTCCCACCTCAGTGCAGGATGGAGATGTGCCACGGGCCCCCCACGTGGGAGTGGATGGGATGGAGGAGCCCTGCTCAGCCTGTCCCAGAAGATCCACATCCCTTCTCCCCAGGAATTGCCTCCTGGCTCAGTCTGGACCGCTCTGCATCCTGCTGCACCTCGGCGTTGCCCAGCGCAGCAAGCTGGAAAATGGAAGCGTGGACACAGCCACCCAAAAATGGTGCAAATCCTCCAAAAGCTGCAGCCCGTGGCAGCTGATCCGGGGCTGTGGCACAGATCCCGCCCCTGTCCTGCTCCTTCCACCCTCCCAAGGCCGGTTTTTGGGTGCTGTGGAGCAGAGCCATGCCAGGGTCCCCTCCTGCCTTGAGCTCTCCTGGGTGTCACCAAGGCAGGGCTGGGCCCCTGGGCAGGAATACGGGGGAAGGGTGGGGTTGGAAGGGATCTCAGAGCTCGTCTCGTTCCTCCAACCCCCTTCCACCACAGCACGTTGCTCCAAGCCCAGCGTGCCAGCAGATTTCTGATTCCACGCTGGTTTCCACACGCTGTCAGTTTCTGGTGCTGGGAAATATCCATTCCCTGGATGGAAGCCACCATCTGGCAGGGCTTTGGCTACCTGCTGGCCACAGAACCCTCCCTGTGCCACTCACTTAGTCCTGCAAGGTTATTTTCCCACAATGTTTCCTATTTTGTCAGGCTTTTATTGGGATAAGGAAGGGAAAAATTCAAGCTTTGGTTCCCAAATTAGGCTTTTAAATAAAAATGGCCTGAATGTTGGATTTGTGCAAAGGAAGGACTGGAATTTACTCCCTTTAAGCCAGGCCCTCTCTTGTCTGAGCCTGCTCTCCTTCACCTCCTGTCGTTTCTATAAATCCAGCTTTGATCCTTCCTTAATCTGGGTCTCACCCAAACGATTTAGGAAATTATTCTCTTGGAAGTGGGAAAATTATTAAGTCATCATCTCCTCAGTGTGAGCCAACCCTGGGGCTGCTGAGCTCCATGGAAGTTCGTGGCAAACTCTGGGTCAGTTGTCCTGGGAATGGGGACTGAATTCCCTCCCTCTCCTGCTGCCCTTCACGTCCTGGTGCCACCTCTGCCCTCTCTGTCCAGCTCCAGTCAGTGCCAGACTTCTCCTGGAAGGAATTCCTGTGTGTGGAGCGAAGCAGGCTCCTGGATCTCCTGTGAAGCACCTGTTGGAATTTCCATTTGATCCCAAAAATCCCCCTTTGCAGCAGTGCCAGCGCCCATGTGAGCCCTGGGATCAGCACCCCTTCCTCTGGGAGCCTCTTCCAGAGGGTTGGGATTTGTGGGGGAGATTTGCTCCCAGCACATCCCAGAACCTTCCCCTTCCACCCTTTCCCTTCTTTGCTGGGACAAAGCTTTATCCCTGTGATGAGGATCCCTAATTCCCAGTCGTGCTGCCCCTGGAGCAGTGCTTCATCCATCATCAGATTCCTGCTGCCCACATTTTTTTGGCAAAGCCGTAAGACTCCTCTGATAACAACTCCGTTGAGGGAACCGGGCACCGAGCAGCCCCTGCCAGGACCCCGTGGGCATCAGCAGCCCTGGAACGTTCCGTGCCAAGCTGCTGGGCTGTGCCGTGCTCAGGGGGCGCTCCTGGGGCTCTGGGGTGGGCACCCGCGGGGGCACAGCTGGCGGGGCGCTCACAGCTCCCGTTTGTTGCAGGTTCCTCGTCCCCGGCTCGCCCCGGAACGCCGCTGGCCACGTGTGGAACCCCCCCGCCGCCGCCGCCCCGACCCCCGTCCCGGCCCAAGCTGCCCCCTGGCAAACCCCCCGTCAGCGACGTGGTACGTGGGGGGCACTGGGGGCACCGCAGGGCTGTGCCAGGGGTGGCGGGTGGCATTCCCAGTCTGGAATGAGACAATGGAGGGGAGCGAGTGACCGGCGGGCACCGGGATGGGCTGGGCTTTTCCAGGATTTGTCCGCTGGGGTAAATTCCCCGTGGGAAGGGCTGTGCCCACCTCTGCTCTGCCAGCCTGGTGATGCCAACCGTGGGCAAACCACGGTCCGCAGTCGTGGCAAAGGCAGGGAACGGGCTGAGATGGGAACGTGCCCCAGGGAAGGGTCTGGGGGCAGGGCAGAGCGGATCCGGCTGTCCCGGGAATGGTGCCTGGCTCAGGGGCGTGCCCAGCCCCGGCTGGGCCGTGGTGTCCTGTCCTGCCGCCCCAGGCTGCTTCAGGTAAGGTGTGAGGGTTTTAGGATTGATCCCAAAGGATCCCTGAGGGCCTGGGGAGCTGGCACCTGGTGGGCACTGCTCCCTTCCCGGTGCCGAGCGCGTCCCATCCATCCCACAGCCCCTGGAGCTCCCGTCCTCGGCGTGGGTGGGTGGGAATCTCAAACACCCACCCCCACACGATGGTGGGGATAATCTGTTTTCCCAGCTCCGAGCTCAAATGCCATTGGCACTAAAAGAACTCATGCCAGTTTTTCCTCTGGGACACCAGCGGAGCAATCAGGAGGCTGTGAGGGTCCAGGCAAAACTTTATTTGTTTGATGCAAGTGTTTCTGCGTGGATTTGCTTTAACTCTGTGTTGTTTTATGTTTCTCTCCAGTCCAGGCCTTTTAGCCCTCCCATCCACTCCTCCAGCCCTCCTCCGATAGCACCTCTAGCCCGTGCTGAAAGTACCTCTTCCATATCTTCCACCAATTCCCTGAGCGCAGCCACCACTCCCACCGTCGGTAAACACACACAGCACTGCTGTTCTTTCACCTTTCCTACGTGCTCGAATAACTCCCGAGGCCTTTTCTTTCTCTAGATCGTTCTCTGGGGTGGGATTCGTTAGTTTTCGTCAGGGTTTTAAACGCTAGCAGGGATTTGAGGGGGGTGATGGATCAGGAGGGTGATGCTGCGAGGGAAGTTTTTCCAAATGTTGTGGGAAAGGGATGTTCGGTGGAAGTCAAGGGAATTTTAATGTGAAATGTGGTTCTGGGCTGTAAATTGGGGCAAAATAAGCTTTTCTTGCAGGGGATGTTTGTGCCTGGAGGGGAGTGGGGCTGGAAGCCAGACCTTGGGATCCAGGAATATTAAATCTCTTGGAATGTCTTAAATTCACACTTCCCCTTAAAGCGGTAACAGGAAAAGGGCTCTTGGAAAAGCCTCTTCCCAGCCACTTGGCGTGTCCTAGAGCAGAACCAAACGCTGCAGTTTCCTTTCGGAGGAGCGTCCTGAAAAAAATGGGGTTTGCCAAAACCCCGGGGCGGAGACAAGGAATGGGAATCGAGTCTGGCTGGCAGCTCCCAGCTCCAGGCGCTGGGTCCCCCCAGGCCTCCCTTCTCCATCCCCTCCTGTGCCCTCCTGTCCCCTCCGTCCCTGCTGCCGGCGCTCCCCGCCTCCATCCCCGCCTCCCCCTGGCTGCCAGCCCCTCGCCCCTCGCTTCCTGCAGCTCCATCTTCTCCCAGGAACACCCTCCTCCTCTGTCTTTTCTTCCCAACCCTCTGGAAAACCCAGCCTGGCGGGAGTTCCCGTGCGCTCGGCCACCGTGCTGGCTGCAGCGTTTGTCACCGTGGGGAGCGGTGGCATCGCCACCAAGCCCGCCTGTGCTGGCTGGAAGCTGCTGGTGACGGCGCTGTCCCCGCGGTGCCGCCGGCACCGAGCCCTCCCCGTGGGTTTGCTGGAGTCTCCGACTGCGTCTCCATCCTGTCGTTGCTTCACTCTCAGCTGCTGTAGGTGCTCGTTCCTGTTCCGGCTCTTGTCACTGTCACAGCGCCTCGCTGGGGAAAGCGTCACCCGGAGCGAGGGGCAGCCAGCCCTGAGCGTCCCCTGTGCCACAGGGCACCGCTGGTGGCACTGGCACTGGCCTTGCCCGGTGCCTGAGGGCACGGTGGCCACAGGAGCGTGGCTTTGGTGGAGAGGACAGCCAGGCTGAGGACAGGGACGGTCCCAGGGGCTGCAGGAGGCTGGGAAGGGCGATGGGAGCGGGCTCAGGGCTGTTCCTGCCTCCCGAGGTGCCTCAGGCTCTCGGTTTAGATTTATTGTTTTCTCTCATACATTTTTGGGAACAAAAGCTGCTGTTGGATCTTTGAACGACCTCCCCACGCTGAGCAGGGGGATTGAGGTTGCTGGGCTGAGGTCCCACACCCTCCCTGGGGGTTTCCTTGAAGGAGAGCCAAAATCAGGGCTCTGGGGTCACCCCTGCCTCGGGAATTCCAAATGGGGCATTCGGGAGGAGCATCCCACATTTTGTAGGTGTTGCATCTCCAGCTCCACGTGGAGATCATGCTGAGTGGGAAGGGATCCACCAGGATCACTGATCCAATTCCTGCCCTGCCCAGACACCCCAACAATCCCACCCTGGGCATCCCTGGCAGCGCTGTCCAAACGCTCCTGGAGCTCTGGCAGCCTCGGGGCTGTGCCCATTCCCTGGGGAGCCTGGGCAGTGCCCAGCACCCTCTGAATGAGGAACATTTTCAGCTGGCATCCTACCTAAACCTTGGGAAAAGATGGATGGGGGACAGGTAGGGACAGACAGGGTTTGGGATCTGCGTTGGGAAAGCGTCTCCTTGTCCCCACCAAGGCAGGGGCGGGCGCTGGTGCTGGGTGAGCATCCAGGAAAATCCACAGCAGAGGAGGGAGCACTTCTAATTCACAGACGAGGAGAAGCTGGGGTGGGAGGTGCGCAGGGATGGGCAGATCTGGGATCAGGGAGCGCTGCAGGTCCCGGAGGGCTGGGACACCCCAATCCAGCTGGGGCTGGAGTCCGTCTCCACCGCATTCCCCGCCTCCCGTTCCCTGTGGCAAAGTCCGGCGCAGTTCGTCCGAGAGCACTGAAGGGTTGCTCCATCTCCGTGTCCCCCGTGCTGTTCTGGTGTGCTTTCCTCGTTGGCTGCATGTCAGTCTGGACAATTCCTGGCAGAGCAAGGAGCTGTTTTATTCCCGTGTCGGTGCCCCTTCCGTCATCTCTCTGTCTCTCCGTTGATACAAGTGCGCTGCTTGGTTTCACTTGGGATCCGTGTTTTCATTCTTTTTGTGTTCTTCTTTTCTTTTTTTCTTTCTTTCTTTCTTTCTTTCCTTTGCGTTTCTTCTGCTTGTGTTATCAGAGGATGATGCTTTTATTGCCAAACTGCCCGCGTTTGAAAGGCGCAGTGAAACGCCGGCAGGTACTGTACTAGCAGGGAGTTTTCCAAGAAATCCGCCTTCGGAGCGGCACCCACCGCTCGCAGCACCTTGCATGACAGTTTCTCAGTGACTCAAAGGACTCGGAGGTGGAACGTTGGCACCTCCCGAATTCCAAAAGGTTCATTTAGCAGCTCAAAAAGCTGTTTCCTCCCCCCCCCACCCCCACCCCATCCCGAGTTATTCCAGCGTGGTGGCGTTGGAGGCGGTGGGAGTGCAGGGAGCTGGTTGTGACGGGAGAGGGAAGATTCCAGCCAGGGTCTGCTGCTCTGTGTGCGTGTGTCTGGTTCTCTGCAAGTGTCGTGTCCTGAGATGCGAGAGCAAACAGCCACGTGTCACTGTCCCTGAGTGTCCCTGCGGGGTGGCATTCCCGCCGGGAATGCTGGCGGAGGCGGCGCCGGCGCTGAGGAGCGCAGGGCGCGCTGGCCCCGCTCCGCGCAGGCAGAACACGCCGACGGATGCATGAGCCGACAAAGCCTCTTCTACCGTAGCCAAAAAAAAAAGCGAGAGCACCCCTCCAACCTGCTCACCCAGCGGGCAGAACGACTCTTCCATCTGGGCTTCCATAGCTTTGCTTTCCGCTTTGCCTCCCAAGCCAGCGCCCGGGTGTCACGCCCCTGTCCCTGCACGTGTGACCGCCCTGCAGCGCCTGCCCCCTCCCCGTAGCGACATTAATGACCTGCTCTGTGACTCACACTGTGTCCTTCTCTCTCCCTCTCCTTGACCTTTCCCATCCCGCTTCAACTCCTGGCCATACAGAGAATGAACAGCCTTCCCTCGTTTGGTTTGACAGAGGAAAGTTTTATTTGACTTTCGAAGGTAAGTAGTGCAAAGCACGCCCGGTAACCACTCGCTCCCCCCGCTCTTGCTCTCTCGCTCCCGGGGTTCCCTTCCAAGGCTCCATCCAATCCAGCTTTCCAGGCTCCATCCAATCGAGCTTCCCGTGCGGAATGCTATGGCTACTTAGATGACATCACCGACCGGAATCGTTTTGATTTGATTTGTGCCGATTGTCCCGCTGATCTCTTTTTCCTCGTGGATTCCCTTTTCAAAAAAAAAAAAAAAAAAAACCAAAATCCGCCCCAAATCAAAAACCCAAAACCCCAAACGAACATTCCGAATATTCCCAGACGGAGGTGAAAACCAGGGAGCGGAGCCGCTTGCACTGCCGAGGAACTTGACTCTGTCAACCAGGGCTTCTCTCCGCTCTCCCCGCGAGCTGCTCGTTTCTGGGAGCGGGCTGCGTGTGGTTAATTCAAACCCAAAGGGTCTCGGGTTCGCTGTTCGCTGCCTCCTCCCTTTGGTCCATCCCAGTTTTCGGCAGGAAGGGCTCCGGGAATGCGCTGGCACTGCCAGCACCACCCCTCCACTGCTGCCAGGTTGTGCTGCCGGGGTGCTTGGTTGGAGGTGCTGGAGGTTTTTGGGTCCCTCGTGGATGAGGAGCGTTGGGGAGGATGCGGGGAGGGGAAACCCTCGGTTTGGGGCCGATGGCCCCTTCTCCGAGCAGTGTCACATCCCAGAGGGGACAAAGGGTGAGTGGCCAGTCCCGCTGGGACAGCCCCGAGGATTTGGGGGAAGCTCCATCCCGCGGGCACTGAGCCAACACTTTCCTTTTAACAAGAACGAAAAGCAGGAGGTTCGCTTGCAGCAGGGCGAGGAGCTTCAAATCCCCGAGGAAGCACCTGGGAGCTGTTGTGGTGTTTGCAGGCAGAGCTGGGGGTGCTGCTGGCACGGGGTGTGCCGGAGAATGTCCCATATGTGATCCCAAAGCGTGTCCCCTCCTGCAGAGGAGTGGCCGGGGGTGGCACTGCCTGGTTGGGGAGCAGAGGAGTGGCCCCGGGGTGGCACTGCCTGGGTGAGGAGCAGAGGAGTGGCCCGGGGTGGCACTGCCTGGGTGAGGACGAAAGGAGTGGCCCGGGGTGGCACTGCCTGGGCGAGGAGCAGAGGAGTGGCCCGGGGTGGCACTGCCTGGTTGGGGAGAAGAGGAGTCGCCCCGGGGTGGCACTGCTTGGGTGGGGACGAAAGGAGTGGCCCCGGGGTGGCACTGCCTGGGTGAGGACGAAAGGAGAGGCCCCGGGGGGGCCCTGCCTGGGTGAGGAGCAGAGNNGGGTGGCACTGCCTGGGTGAGGACGAAAGGAGTGGCCCCGGGTGGCACTGCCTGGGTGAGGAGCAGAGGAGTGGCCCCGGGTGGCACTGCCTGGGTGAGGAGCAGAGGAGTGGCCCCGGGTGGCACTGCCTGGCATGGGCTGTTGGGATCATGGAGCAAACCCCTCCCGGTGACAGTGGTGGCTGAGCAGCAGCAGGAGGCAGGGATCAGGCTGGTGGTGACCAGGGTGGTTGGGTCCTTCCCTTCCTCCTTTTTTCCTTGGCTACAAGGTCCCTGCTCTGATAATTCTCGCTTTGATGTCCCCACTCCGAGGGCATCTCCCAGTTTAGACCCAGGAGGGGCCATGGAGGAGCTGCCTCCTCCTGGTGCTTGGGGAAGTTTTGCTGTTTCCAGCTAAAATCCCTGCTTGGGTTTCCTTTCCCAGGAGCTTGCTGGGAGCTCTGGGAAGAGCTGAGGGCAGCAGGGACTGCGTTATCCCTCAGCACGGATATTCCAGCACCACATTCCCGCTGCTCTGTGCTTCCTCCTGCCCCTTGCACGGCACGTCCACCTTTGGGGGTCTTCTTGTGCCTTGGAATATTGGAATTCTTGGTTCTGGCGGTGTGAATGGTCTGGAGCACGGGGTGGGATTATCCTGGGAATGCAGGCATGTGGCACTGCCTCCAGGCTCATCCCACAGCCCACGAAGGAGCTCTCTCACTTCCACACGCCGGATTTCCTGATTTATCTCTAAATATTTAAGCCCAGCTTGAAAATAAAAAAGATGAACTTCATCTGCAGGGAAGTGAGAGGAGGTCTGCTGAGTTTGGCGTCTGGAATGCAGGGCATGGAATGCCAGAAGGGAAATCGTGGTTTCTTTCTGGATTTGCGGGGTTTTTTGTGGCAAGTTCTGTGTGCTTGATGAACGTGGGGCAGTTTGTTGCTGTGTGAAAAGAGATGTGGTGATGCTCTCATGCAGAGTCATGTTCTGGGGTCTCTGGCTACTCCAAAGCTGCATTTTCCACCTTTTTGTAGGGAAAAATAAGGGAAATTCAGCTGGTCTGCTCCTTATGGCTGGATCCAAAGCTCCATAAAGTGGATTTATTTTTGCCTCTGTTATTATCAGGTCGTTTGTGCAAATGAAATGTTTATAAAAATGACTTCAGAAGCAGGAGCTGAAAAGGCAAGTTTGGGGTGGAGTTGTGCCACAGCAACTGGATTGGTCTCTCAGGTTTCTGGAAAATAATTCCAATGCTTATAATAGATTATACTCTTCTTTTTTAGTGAAAACCTGAGTGTGAAAATTTATTTCTTCTCTGAAGCCACGAAGAGAAGAATTTATGGATTCATGAGGGAAGAGTGGAGAGAACCAAGAACCCCAATTCCACCCACACGATTTTTAGATAATTAGAAATGAGGATGTTTTGTTTTTACTGATGCTCGGATGGACTCGGATTCCCACAGCCCAGCTGAGCCTGGTCAGGGGATCCATGAGATCTCCCTGTGTATTCCTGAGTTTTCATCCTGGAGAACCACGGAATCTCATCCAGATGCAGAGAAACAGGGGAAAAGGGGAGATGGGAAAAGAGGAGAAAGGTGTGGTGGTGTGGGAGACCCCTTCCTCTCATTCCATGCCCTGGTGCGGGGTCCAGGCTAAACCCAGCTGGAGTTTGTGCCTTTGGGAAGTGGGTTTTTCCTTTCCCAAGGAATGATGATTCCATTGCCAAGCCCTTCCTTGTGCCTTCCCTACGAGACGAGCCCGAGGCTCCTCTCCTGGGTGACACCTCCGGTTTCCCCCCTCCACAGCCAGACTTTGTGGATGTTTTTTGGATCCCACCTGTCTTTCCAGGTGGATGCAGTGGGAATATCCCACTGCCGGGATATCAGCTGGGTTTGATGCTCTCAGGGGTCGTTGCTCTGGGTGGGGAGCAAGGGTTTGCTCCTGGTGGTGTCTTTGGAAAGGACTGATAGAAAATGTGTTGTCCCGTGTTCTGCACGTCCCCTCAGTCACGGGGCTTTGGGGTTTGGTGTCCCGTGGTTTTGGGGAGCTGCCCGTGCCCTCATCTGGAACTGTGTTCATCCTGCAGTGGGATGTCCATCAGGGAATCCCTGAGGGATACCCCGGGCTGTGGCCTCGGGAGCAGGAGGCTCTGGGCTCGTTAGGATAATTAATTAATAATTAATGAATGTGTGTGTGGCAATGGGTCTGGCGTGTGTGGGGGAGATGTTCCAGCTGCCCATCCCGGAACAGCCGGATACATTCCCTGAGCATCCTCATCCCGGGCTGCAGCTGGAATCTCTGATTCCCCTGAGCCTCTTCGGATGCGTGACTGAGAGGGACACGTGTGGCTGCATCAATTTTTTACACTTTTCGGCTGCATTAGACCTTGGAAGGGAAAATCCCTCATCTGTGCCTCTAGGAAAGAGCACTTAGGATTTATCCATTAGCGCACGAGTGCCTTGGGGAGGTGTGAGGAATCCTGCTTGTTGGTGAAAACCATCATTTCCCCCATTAATACACCCAAACTCAAAGTGTAATCGAAGTGACAGAAGTGCTCCCCCCCGGGACATGTTGCAAATCCCAGTTTCCTGCTCCCAAACCCTGTTATCCACGGGGGCAGCAGTGGGAAGCAGCAGAGAAAGAAGGGAAGGGATCATTTTTGAGGATAGCCCAAGCAGAAGAGCTCACCAGGAACGTGGCACGTTTCGCTCGGCTTTGCATCCCCCTCACCCGCTGCCTGCGGAGCTGCTGCCCTGCCCGGGGCTGGCCTTGGGATTCCCACGGCTCTGGCAGGAGCTGGCAGGTGCTCGCATGCTCCGAGCAAAGCCCGGGCTGGATCCATCCCCCCTTCCACCCGCCTGGCCACCACGGTGACCGAGTGAGGGGGTCCCTGGGTAAGGTGCCCCTCTGGAGTCCTCTGCTGTTCCTTTTCAGCTGGTTTGGGGCAAAATCATCCTCGTGCTTCACCTGGTGTACAGAATGTGGGATAAAAAAAAGGTTCCAAAAGTGCATTGCAGGAAATAGATGAGGCTGAAGGGCACTGCCAGGGCAGGGAGTGACCTCTCCAGGAGCTTCTGGGTGCCTGTGGGATCAACACCTTGTACATCTGGGCTGATCTTTGGATACTTCCTGTGGCGAAGAGGTGAGGGCTTGGCTGTGCCAACCCCTCGGTGGTGGGCACAGAGCTTGTGGTCCCACAGAGAGTTTCCAGCACGCCTGGGGCACTTGCAGTGATGATTTCATCCTCAAACGTCTTTTGGAAACAATAGTTCCTGGCCAACCAAGGGAAACCCGTGTGTGAGCCTGCAGGGCTGAATTATTTCAGAGCCTGGTGAGTGTCCATGGATGCACAGCGCCACCGAAGCAAACCTCTCCCCTTTTTCAAATCATGGAATCCTAGAATGGTTTGGTTTGGTTGGAACCTTAAATCTCAGCTTGTTCCAGCCCTGCCATGGGCAGGGACAACTTCCACTATCCCAGGTGGCTCCTGTCCAAGCTGGCCTTGGGCACTGCCAGGGATCCAGGGGCAGCCACAGCTTCTCTGGGCACCCTGTGCCAGGGCCTCTGTTCCTCCAGGTTCTGATGATTTGCAGATTTCCCGTCGGGCACTGAGGATTTTGTGGAGTGAGCAGGGAGTGAAGGATGCTCCCGGCACAGCAGGAGAGGAGAGCAGAGCGAGCCGGGGATTGCAGAGCCCCCTCAGCTTGGGGGGACATCAGGGGGACCCTGCCAACACCCCGACCCGCAGGGGCAGCCTGAGCTCCTCGGGGGCCACACAATGAACCCCCCCAGCCCCTTTTTGCGGGGCCCAAAAAGCGACTGCAAAAACTGTCATGCAAAGCTGCCGTGTGGCAGCCCCCGCGCCGGGGGCCCCGCATGCTGCTCCCGCCTGGCCATCTCCATCCTTTTCTTTGCTTGCTTTTGGCAGCGGGGGGAACGAGCATTTTCCAAACGTTTTGAAAGCCTCATCCAAAGCCTGGGGGATTTTTTTGGTGGTGATTTGCCCATCGAGTCAGGCTGGGGGGCACGGTGAGCTGCCGGTCCCGGGCAGCGGGGCCGTGGTGCCCGGCAGGTGCCAAGGGGAGCTGTTTGCTCTGTTGCAGGCTCGTCGCGGGGCCCCAGCCCCCTGACCATGGGGGCACAGGACACCCTGCCCGTGGCCGCCGCCTTCACCGAAACCGTCAACGCGTACTTCAAAGGGGCCGACCCCAACAAGTAGGTGCTGACCCCCAGGGTCGGGGTGTCCCTGGGCGGGGTTTCGGGTTGGGACAGGCGGGGGGTGCTGGAGGGGCTTTGTGAGGGATGGGGAGGGGGACAGGAGGTGATGTGGGCTCGGCATGTGCGTGTTGGGGTGTCCAGGGGCAGGACACGGCTGGGGTGCCCCGTTAAAAGGTGCCTCAGCTGGGGGAAGGGGAGGTGAGGACTTGGTGTGTGTGAGGAATCCCGGAGAGCAGCACGGGAAGGGTGGCAGGGGGGCTGCGCCTTCCCTTCCCACGCCCTGACCACAATGGGATGGCATTCCAACAGAAACCTGGAGGGTTTTCCCACCTATGTTTTAAAACCCTCTAATAGATAAAACCCAAAAGGGCAGACCGAAGACAAATTAAATTCACTGAAATACCGAATGGCAGCAAAACTAAGAAGCTTTAAACAGGGCAGTGATATTTAAGAATATCCCTGTCAGCCCTTGTGCTCTTTCTGCTCCCTCTGAGGCCACCAGAGGCTCGGATGTGTCGGGTGGGGAGTGGGAACTGCCCCCACACCATCCACGGTGCAGCCCCTCCCTCCTTGCTGCATTTTGAGCCCCCTCTCCTCCCCCCTGGGTCTCTGTGCTGGGTGCTGCAGGTGCATCGTGAAGATCACGGGGGAGATGGTGCTGTCCTTCCCGGCGGGCATCACCCGACACTTTGCCAACAACCCCTCTCCGGCCGTGCTCACCTTCCGCGTGCTCAACTACAACAGGCTGGAGCACGTCCTGCCAAACCCCCAGCTCCTCTGCTGGTAAGCCCTGCCCTCACCAGCATTCCAGGGGAAGGCGGGAATTCCAGGAAAACAGCGTGTTTGCAATATGGCCTGAAGTATCTTCCTCGATTTTGGCAAGGAAACTCTTCAGACCTTAAATACTTTCAAAAATCCCAGAATGGTTTGGGCTGATAGATCATCAGGATCATCCAGTTCCAATCCTGTCTGCTGTGGGCAAAGATATGTTTCACTAGATCATGTTCCAAGCCCCAGTGTCCAACCTGGCCTTGGGCACTGCCAGGGATCCAGGGACAGCCACAGCTGCTCTGGGAATTCTATTCCAGGGCCTCCCCACCCTCCCAGCCAGGAATTCCTCCCCAATATCCCATTTAATTCCATCCTCTGGCAGTGGGAAGCCATTCCCTGTGTCCTGTCCCTCCATCCCTTGTCCCCAGTCCCTCTCCAGCTCTCCTGGAGCCCCTTCAGGCCCTGCAAGGGGCTCTGAGCTCTCCCTGGAGCCTTCTCCTCTCCAGCTGAGCAGCCCCAGCTCTCCCAGCCTGGCTCCAGAGCAGAGGGGCTCCAGCCCTGGAGCAGCTCCGGGGCCTCCTCTGGAATTTCACCAGCAGCTCCACATCCCTGTGCTGGGCCCCAGGGCTGGGGCAGCTCTGCAGGTGGGGCCTCACCTGAGTGGGGCAGAGGGGCAGAATTCCCCCTCTCCTTTCCTGCTGCCCATGCTGGGGGATCAGCCCAGGGCATGGGGGGTTTCTGACTGCCAGCACACCTGGATCAGAGTGAGCCAGAGCTGTGTGGGAGGGAGCCAATGTTCCTCTGGATGAGGGATGGAGTGCGGTCCCTGTGCTGTGTAGAGCAGCTCTCTCCTGCCCAGGCGGGTTGTACAAAGGGTTCATTCTCCCTCTGTGCAGTGACAACGTGCAGAGTGACTCCAGCTCCAAGGAGTTCTGGGTCAACATGCCAAACCTGATGACTCACCTAAAGAAGGTATCGGAACAGAAACCTCAAGCCACCTATTACAATGTGGATATGCTCAAATACCAGGTAGGGGTTTTTTTGTGAGCTAAAACCATGGAAAAAAAAAAAAAAAAAGGGAATGATAGCTGTAAAAAATGGTGTTTCCCTAGTGCAGAGTGGAGCTAATGTGAGGTGGGGGCTTGCTGTCCCACTGTCCCTTCTGTGTGGCACTGGGTTGTCTGGCTTTAAGCCCAGTACTAAATTCAGTGGGAATTCAAGGTATTGCCCCCGAATGCGATGTCTGCGTCTGTAAAATGGGATTTCTCCCTTCAGCCCTATGGAAACTAAATGTTTTTTCTGTCATTTTGGAAGGTATCTGCCCAGGGTATTCAGTCTACTCCATTAAACCTTGCAGTGAGCTGGCGGTGTGACCCTGCAAGCACTGACCTGTGCATCGACTACAAATACAATACAGAGGCAATGACCACACCGGTAGCTCTAAACAACGTCCAGTTCCTCGTCCCCGTCGACGGAGGAGTAACCAAACTCCAAGCTGTGCTTCCTCCTGCTGTCTGGTAGGGATTGCTCATCCTGTCCCTGCCTTGAGTTCCCATCCTGCTGCAGGAGGCTCTGTGGGTGGGAGCTGGGGGCACGCTGGGGACCCAAACCTGCCCTCCTCTTGTAGGAGGAAACATGAAACACCACTCTGACTCCCTTTGTCTTGCCACACCCACAAGAAAAGGGTTGGAGATGAAGGAATATGTGCAGGCAGCAGAGCATCAGCCCTTATTTTGTGGTTTGGCTGCTTTATCCAGGGTTTGGAGGGATGCACGGCCAGCTCTGCCACAGGCCCTGGCACAGGGTGCCCCGAGCAGCTGTGGCTGCCTCATCCTTGGAAGTGTCCAAGGCCAGGTTGGACAGGGCTTGGAGCAACCTGGGATAGTGGAAGCATCCCTGCCCATGGCAGGGAGTGGGATTGGATGGTTTTTAAAGTCCCTTCCAACCAAAGCAGTCTGGGATTCTGGGATTCTATGGAAGGATGTGCGGCTGTCGCTGCCGTAGGCACTGGCACATTCCCATGCCTGTTACCCACCGCTCCTGCAATCCAAGAACAGCATTTTCCTGCTCGGCTCATAGAACCATACAATTATTTCGGTTGGAAAAGCCTTCTAGGACTATCCAGTCCAGACACTAACCCAGCACTGCCAAACCCACCAGGTGAAGCCCAAATCCAAGCTCCCAGAACTGCCGCTCCAGAGAGCGGCACCAGAGTAGCTCCCTCCCCACCTCCGCCTCCACAGCCTTTAGCAAAATTCAAATGACTCCTTGGCAATTTCTCGATTCCTACAGAAATGCTCTTCTCCGTGTGTTTGCAGGAATGCTGAACAGCAAAGGATATTGTGGAAGATCCCTGATATCTCCCAGAAGTCAGAAAACGGAGGTAATCCTGCAAATGTGCACGCCATTAACTCGGAATCCTTCAGTCAGACCCCGACCCGCTGACGGTGCCGGCACACAAGCCCAGACACTCCGGGATTCTGGCTGGAGCTTGCTGGGGACAAAGCTATTTAACGTTTGGAGCTTAAAAAGCAGGGCTGTGTGCCACCAGCGCTGCTGTGCCAACCACCTTGGCATCACGAGGGGCATTCGCACACCGGCTTGGGATGTGGTGGTTTGCCAAGGCCTTTGCTCCCCTGTATTACAAGGCTGAGGCCCCACTCGCATCCCCGTTGGGAGGATTGCTGGCTCCCACAAGAGGTTTTCCATGTGGAAAGCCGTTCCTATCGCTGGGATGTGCGAAAAGCCGAATCCTGCTGGGAGGATGAGGGGGGTTTGCCTCTGCCCCGCCCCGGGGAGTGCCTGCAGCACTTCGGGCATCCCACTGTCCGTGCCGGCGCTGGGATGCTCCGAGTGCCCCTCCGTGCTCATCAGGGTCTCCTTTGGGGTTCCGATTGCAGGTGTGGGGTCGCTGCTGGCGCGGTTCCAGCTGTCGGAGGGGCCGAGCAGCCCAGCCCCGCTGGCCGTGCAGTTCACCAGCGAGGGCAGCACCTTGTCCAGCTGCGACATCGAGCTCGTGGGCGCCGGGTACCGCTTCTCCCTCATCAAGAAGAGGTTTGCGGCAGGTGGGTGCCTCACCGGCGGCTCCTTTGGGACGGCGGTGTCCCTGCAGGTGCCCTCCGGGATGCCGGGAATGCTGGCGCTGTGTATTTGGCGGCTGCTCAAGCCCAGAGCTCCCAGGGTGGGGACAGAGGGACAGCAGCTCCCCTGCAGGAAATCAACCCTGCTGCCACTCAGCAGAGCCTTGGATTTCATGGCTCATCCCTGCTCCCGCATGACAGGCAAGGGCTGGGATCTCCAGGGCATCTCCAGGAAGAGCTTTGGCCCCGTTGCTGCAGAGAGTAACGAGGATTTTTCCTTGTGTTCATTGCTGCAGAGAAAGACAGGGACTTTCCCGTGGGCCGCAGGGCTGGTGGAGGTGGGCAAGAACTCCTGGGAATCAGGGCTGCTCCCTCCCCCCAGCTGATCTCTGATCCCGTTTCTAGGTAAATATTTGGCGGATAACTGATGGAAGCTTATGCAAGTCTATGGAAAATACTATGGAAAATACCCAAGGACTGCTGTGCGTGGAACGGGTTTTAATTACAGTTTAAGGAAAACGAACTAAATCCTGCACTCGGGACATTTCTGTTGGAAGTGTCGACAACTTTCAGCATTTTTTTTTCCTTGGAAAACACCGTCTTGACCAGTCCTCCAGTATTTACTTCTAGATGTAACATTGTTAATGGTTTTAAAATGTAATTATTGTATTTGTAAATTGTACTCATTCCAGTAAGGCTGTATTTTGGCAGTTAGACACTTGAGTTTTAGCATTTTACCATTCATGAAATGGATGTAATTTAAACTGTGGTATATAAATCTAATAGTAGTACTGTTGAATGGCACAATGCTTACAGAGGTAGATTACATTTTGTCAATATATACAATTTAAATACAATACTGGTAGCTGTTACGAAGGGGGTGCCTCATCAAAAGAGAGTTCAGTAGAACCCACAGGCTGATTTCATTTTCCTTCAGTCCTTAGTACGTCTCACAGCGATCAATAAAAAGCTCAACCTCCAGGTTTAGCTGGTTTAACTCCAGAAAAATATTGTTGGAAAGGTGGAGGTTCCTAGGACAGTCTCCCAGGAAGAAAATCTCACTTTTACAGGGAGTATTTACTCCAACTTTCCAGCCCCGTGTTCTCTAACAGCTGCAGATTCCCTGTTGGAATCCCAGCAGCTCTTCCCTGCCCCGTGTCCGTGTATTTTGCAGGGATACAGATAAGGAAAGAAGCAGCAAAGAGGCTGGGTGGTAACTCTGAGCTCACAGCACTGGCACAAAATGTCACTGCTGGCTTTAAGGATGCGTTTTCTGAGCCGCCTCCGGATGTTCGGTTGCATTTTTATGTTGCTTTGCTCGCTTTTTTCTGTCTTTCCCCCCCATTTTTGAAAGCTCTACGGGTTTAGAAAATGCTTTAAAGAATTGCAGCCGCACCTGCTTCTCTGTTTTAGCACTCAGACAGGAAAATGCGCATGGAAAAACACTGGGAAACAATTCCCCAGGGAACGGGAGCAGCATGGGGGCTGTTGGTAGCAGTCAGGGCAGGAGCCAGCTCGCCAGCACCGGGAGCAGCTGTCCTGTGGAGATGGGAAAACCCATGGGAGTGCTAAACTGGAGGATGGGGGACAAAATATTATCCCTCTGTGTTTTCCCTGCGAGCTCGTGTCCCACTGTGTGCTGCTCGTTCCCGTGGATCTTGGTCTCATCCTACTCCTGGCAACACGGTGAGAGCGTTGGTGGCATTCATGGTGCTGCATCTGCTGAGATGAGCTTGGTAACCGGGAGAATTTGGCAATGTTGGGAGACAAAACTGAAGCAATCTTTGTGAAATTAAACACAGATGCACAAAGGAGCACAGGAGCATCCACTGACCGGGGTGCTGGGACTTTGGGAATGTGTAAGACGACCAAAAGTGCTGATTTTACAGTCACAAGTGTTGCCAGGATTGGGGTGGTGCATTTACATTGGAAAACAACCTGGGCATGTTGGGAAGTGCTTGCTCACGGAGCAGTTTGATGTGGGAGAACAGAGATCTGTGCCCATCTGAAAAGCAAAGAGGGAAACGTGGGGATATTTCAGGTGTGAGGTGACTGCCAGGCTGAGCTGGGGGGGTGAGTTGTGTGTGTGTTCACAAAGGCAGCAGCAGGAAAGGAAAAGCACAATTCGCTCCTGCAGCTTCCCACATCTTGGCAGATTCTGGGAGTGTGCTCCTCAGTGTTCCACTCCATCAATGATTTCCCCCCTGAACTGGAAATTTGTGCAAAGTGTGTAACTCGCCCCTTTCTGACACAGAAATGTAGGGCAAACCCTAAGAATCAGGTTTGTGGTGTGCACAATTGTTCCAAAGCCATCCTTCCAAAAGAGATCTACGGCACAGGCCTGAAAAGAACGGTTTTATAATGTAAATATTGCCAGGACATAGAGATTTTACTTTATATTTCATTTGAAAGACAAGGTGTTTACAGTAGCATTGGGTTTTTGAATGCTTTTTAAACAGAAAAACCCATAACCCAAAGCTCCCAAGCTCATCCCATTCGAGCTGTCAAACAAAACAGAGGTCACTTTTTTGGGATGCAGCCCTCAGGGCCTGGGGAGAGAGGTGGGAACAGTCTGGGACGTTTTGTCCCATTTTTGGGACAAAGTGGCTGGCAGGCCCATGTGGGATGTGCCAGCCCCACAGGGACAGTCCCTGCTCCAGCCACGGGCAGGTGACACCAGCCCTGTGACACTGGCACCAAAAGCAGCGATTTGGGACAGGTTTTTCCATCCTGCTCTTGCCAATTTTTGGCACAGTGCTTTCTCAGAGTGCCCCAGGGAAGGGGGGTTTGTTGGCAGTCTGGTGAGAGCACCTGGCTCCAGAGAGGGCCCTGTAGTGTTCAGGGCATTCTGCAGGCTTCACCTCGGCTTTTAGGCAGGAAAGTCAGTGTATTTTCAGGGAATTCATCTGTTTGGGGCTGCCTGCCCACTGGCAGAGAGCAGCTGAGGCAGCAGAGAGGTGAAATGGCAGTGATCTGGTTTCATACAGATCCCAGACTGGTGTGGGTTGGGAGGGACCTTAAAAATCATCCAGTTCCCCCCCCTGCCATGGCAGGGACACCTCCCACTGTCCCAGGCTGCTCCAAGCCCTGTCCAGCCTGGCCTTGGACACTGCCAGGGATCCACAGCTGCTCTGGGAATTCCATCCCAGCCCCTCCCCACCCTCCCAGCCAGGAATTCCTCCCCAATATCCCATCTAATTCCATCCTCTGGCAGTGGGAAGCCATTCCCTGTGTCCTGTCCCTCCAGCCCTTGTCCCCAGTCCCTCTCCAGCTCTCCTGGAGCCCCTTCAGGCCCTGCAAGGGGCTCTGAGCTCTCCCTGGAGCCTTCTCCTCTCCAGGTGAGCACCCCCAGCTCTCCCAGCCTGGCTCCAGAGCAGAGGGGCTCCAGCCCTGGAGCATTCCCAGAGGGAAGCACCCCAGCTCTGTTTCCCAGCATGTGGGCCAGCAGGGCTTTTTCTGCATCAGACTGAGGCTGGAGAGGGGGCTCAGCCCTCTGGCACCGCCCAGCCCTGGCACCAGCAGCCCTGGGATCCATCCGAGTAAACAGAAGGATAAATAAAGGAGGCATTAAATAATAAATATGTGGATGCCTGCACAGAAAGGCTTTAGCTCCGCTACTTCCACAGACCTTCCCCTTTAGACTCTCTCCTCAGCAACCTCTCCCAAAGGAATTTTCCCCTGGGAATTCGGCAGCCCACACCTGCAGGGCCAAGGTCCCACTGACAGAGCAGGTGTTTTTCCCCATGGACACCTTCAGACTTGGGAGTTTTCATGGTAGGAGCAGGAAGTCAGTTTTTTGCAACCTTTCTGCTGTTTGTTGCAAGCAGTCACAATTCTCAGCCAGCTTCTGGTGCTCCTCACAGGAGACCTTTCAGAGCAGTTTTCTACTTTAACAATATTTCTTAATAACTATGAAATCTCTCAATAGTACAAAAAACCACCAAATAATGAGCGTTTTGTTTGGTGTCTGCATTTGTTCTTAAATATCACTGCCCTGTTTAAAGCTTCTTATTTTTGTTGTCATTCAGTATTTCAGTTAAATTAATTTGTCTTCACTCTGCCTTTTCAGGTTTTATAATCTATTATTTTTTCAAACAAATAGGTGGGAAACTCTGGAAGTTACTGTTGGAATGCCATCCCTTTTTAGCCAGGCAGAGATGGGATGGGAAGGGAAGGCTGGAGCCCCCCTGCCACCCTTCCCGTGCTGCTCTCCGAGATTCCTCCAGCAGGAGCATCCCACAAAGAGTCACCACCTTCCCTTCTCCCAGCAGAAGCATTTTTAAATGGCTGGAGTGCACTGAAAAGGTGACAGATTTTTAAATTACCTAAGAGAGAGTCAAACATTTTTTCCCCAACCCTTTTATTGTTTTTATGTGAAAATATCTTAATTTTGAAGCTTGCCATGGCCAAAATAGGTAACATCATCCTGTTGTACTTTCCTGGTTAGAAATTACTGCCTCAAAGATTTTGTTTCATAGCCAGAATTCTTCTGTTCCTCTTTTCCTCATAATTTCCCAAGGAAATTATTCTGTGTAGTGCCGGGGAGGTTTAATGATAATCAGGGTTATTCCAGGCAGGACTTGAATTCTTCTTTCACTGCAAGGCAAGGAAAAGATTTGCAGGAATACGCCCTGCTCCTGCCTGGCTTCCCTCGTCCCTTTAGGAGGGATGACGCTGCTGGCAGTGGTTCTTGGAACCACAATTTGATGGTGGTGATGCTCTTCAAAGGTTTGTGGACAAGCAGTGTGTGGTGGAACTCAGCAGGTGCTGGTGAGGTGTTTGGGCTATCTCATTCCTCCCTTAGAAATCCCTGGTTTTCTGGGACAGCAGGAATTGCTGTGGATGTGCTGTCCTGCTGTTGGGTTCCTCATCTCTGCAGGAAGGGGTTTTTCACTCCCAAACGTTTTAAGGTTGATGAAATCCCCCGGATGCTTGGATGACATAAAACAAACGGAGACGTGCCGTGGTCTGAGCCAGGAATTGAGTCGGGATGTGCCGGGAAGCTCCCAGGGCTGGTGGGAGGAGGGCCCAGGATGTGGGACAACCCCACTGTGACACCCCAGCAGTGAATCAGATATCCCCAGGTATCACCCTGGACCATTTTATGAACTCCCTCATGTATAAAATGTTTATAAATATTTGTGGATGAAGATACACAGGTCTATTTTTAAGATTTAAGTTAAATAAGTTAATGAACGGCTGGCCTTTTCTGCCTGAACGTGCAATGAGATATATTATACCTTTAAGTCTACGATGGCCTAGGTACTGCTTAGTCTGTGATGAAAACTTTGCTGCTTTCCTACTGTTCTCAGAGAAAAAAAACCCTATAAAAGACGTACAGGTTTGTTGCACAGGGACTACTGCAGCGAAGCTTTGTATTTGACCACTGGTAATATGAATGTGTTGTATTGACTTGTTGAAGATAATCATGAAACAACATATTTTAAATGTTACTTGCCTTATAGATTAGAGTACGACTACGTGGATATCATTTTTGTAAATACTGTTTTTTATAAATGTCTCTCCTCCATCCTCCTCGTCACCCATTTCACCGACTCTCAAATATGCAATTATTTACCATGCAGAGCGTTGTGACAAAGAATCCCCACGTCAGAACAAAGTTTATTCATTCTATACATAAGAACCACATGAAATACCCAACTGAGTTGCAATTTAAATGTGATTATTATTATTTTTTTCCTTGAAAATAAACAAAAAACCGTAAAACATTTCTTTTTCTGAGTGAGTTTTGCTTTCACATGCAGGAGCACCTAGAGGAGCGAGCAGAGGGATTGAAGGCTGGCCCAGAAAAGAGTCCCTTGCCCCAAAAAAGAGTCCTGGTCCCAAAAACCATCATTGCTGCTGGAGTTATGTGCAGGGTCTCAGCATGGGGACAGGTCGAGGTTGGCACGTGGGGACACGTGAGGATCCACAGGGACCGTGGGGATGGATGGAGCTTGAGGGAATGCATGGGGCTTGGGAACATGAGGGACCCACGGAGGCCATGGGGACATGTCAGGGCCGTAGGGGCACGTGGGGTCTGTGTGGATCCACAGGGAATTTGTGTGGGCTATAGGGCACCATAGGGACCCACAGGAGCCATAGGGACATTGGGGGGTCTGTGGGAACCTGTGGGGCCATGGGGACCTGTGGAGGCCACAGAGACCCTCGGGAGCCACGAGAACATAAAGGAGCTGTGGGGACACGTGGAGTCCATGGGGCCATACGGGGTCTTTGGGTGTATGTGGGGACATGTGGGAGCTCTGGGGACCTGTGGGAACTGTAGGGACACAGAAGGTCCTGTAGAAGCTGTAGGGATATGGGGGAGCTGTGGGAACCTCTGGGGACTGTAAAGGAATACAGGCACCTGTGGAAAGCATGGGGACAGGCGGGAGCCATGGGAACCTGTAGGGACACACACAGGGAGCTGTAGAAGCTGTGGGGACACCAGGGACTGTAGGAATATGTGGAAGCCATGGGGACGCACAGGGAGCTGTGGAAGCTGTGGGGACCCGTGGTAGCCATGGGGACCTGTGAGGGCTGTGGGGACACACAGGGATGGGAGGAAACTATGGGGAGCCGTGGGAACACGAAGCCGTGAGGATGGGAATGCCGGGGACCGGGAATGCGGCGGGCGGGCCCCGCTGCCGGCGCCGCCGCCCTTCCGCCTCCCCTCCGCAGCTGAGGGCGATGGAGGGCGGTGAAAGCCCCGCCGAGCCCGACTCGGGTGGGTCTCGATTGCCCCTCCAAAAACCCTCCAGCGTGGCGGCTCTTCCCTCATAAATAAACCCGAGCTTTGCCTCCCAGGGCCTGCCGAGCGCTTCCCGGTGGCGGCGGTGGATGAGATCCTGAGGGATGTGGTGGAGAGCGCCCTGAGGGAGCAGCGCTACGAGCCGGGGCCGTGCAGGGAGGCGGCCAGGGACATCGCTGAGGTGGGACGGGACATTTGTCCTTGTGCTTCCGTGGGGTGTCACCTCGCTGGGTGCCTTGGGGGCTCCCCAAATGTCCCCCCAAAATACCGGTAAAGTGTAAAATAAGGGCTGGAAGCGGCTGTCGAGATGCCCCAAGGGTTGCTTAGAGGGCGGTATAGACATGTACGAATTAATGAATAGATTTACAGACTGGTTTGGGTTGGGAGGGACCTTAAAGCCTATCCTGCCATGAGCAGGGACACCTTCCACTGTCCCAGGCTGCTTCGGTCCCCAATGTCCAGCCTGGCCTTGGGCACTGCCAGGGATCCAGGGGCAGCCACAGCTGCTCTGGGCACCCTGTGCCAGGGCCTGCCCACCCTCCCAGGGAACAATTCCTTCCCAATATTCCATCTATCCCCGCCCTCTTGTCACTTTAATACCATTCCCCCTTGCCCTGCTGTAAGTCCATCCCCATCTTAGAACACGTATGGATTAACCTTGGTTTTCTCTGCAGGTTGTTAAGGCGCGGGTCAAAGACCTGGGGGTGCCCAGGTACAAGATCGTGGTGGTGACACACGTTGGGCAGCTGGGTGAGCAGAGCCTGCAGATCGGGAGCAGGTGCCTCTGGGATCCTGGGACTGACACATTTTCCTCCTACGTGTTCAAGAACACCTCGCTGTTTGCTGTGGCAAATGTCTATGGTGTGTATTTTGAATAGGGAGGTAGTCGAGTTTAACAGCAGGAGAAATGAATATTCAGCCTAACTCTTCCTGTCTCTGTTGTTAAAAGCATCTGTGAAGGACCAAGGTACTCTCACCTGCTTTGAAATGAGAGCCTTTGGGTGAATGTAATAAGGGTCTTTCCCAGAATTTTCTCTGGGAAGTGGATGTCTGTGATACACGGTTTTACACCTGATTGCTGCTTTCAGAACTTTTCCTGTAGGAGAAATATTTTCAGAATATTCTCTGTGAGTAATGTTTTCCCTGTTCTCTAGGAAACATGACTGGAAGTATCTGGATTAGGAAATAATCATGGATTTTGCCTGCCTGGTTTTGGGGTTGGTGCTGATGGTCCTAAGGCTCTCCTGATGCTGCCGTTCCCCACTGAGGTGGGGTCTGGCTGACTTTGCTCTGATTCTGAAACCAGACTTTTTGCTACCCCTATTTCCCAGCTGAAACCTGCTGTTAGATTTTCCTGAGTCAGAGAACAAACCTATCATAAACTGCTTATTTTATTACATTTTAGGTGCCAGGCTGAAACCAGAACAGTAGTTAGTTGGGAAGAAATACTTGTACTGATGACTAAAAGTTTAACCCACTGTAAACACTGTGAAATGCAGACAACCTGAAGCCACTTGCTAGTGTGCCCTGTGACATTTAACACCCAAAAAGGGTAAAGCTACAATTAAAGAACACAACTGAACCAGTCGTGGTTTATGTCATGATTATTTTAATCCCTGGAAGCTGTGACACCGAGCCGTTGCATTTCAGCACAGGGAGCTGATCTCTCTCCTGCTGCAGCCCACGTTGCAGCAGGATGTGGTGAGCAGCTCGACTGCCTCACGCTTGTTTAGCACAGAAGCTTTGCTGGTGTTTTGCAAGTCTTGCTCAGGTTTGACGTCCTGGGGTTGTTGGCTGTGGATCCCCAACCTCTGCTCTGGGTGCGACAAGAAGTCGGCGTCACCCTGGTCCTCGTGTGGGAAATGCTGGGGGTTTTCACTCTCTGTCGCAGAAAAATGAGAAGCTAAAAGTTAGAAGTTGTGGAAAGATGAGTAATTTATGCTTTTTATCTTTACTAGAAAGACAGACCAACCTCCAGCCAGGGAGCTGGGTGTTTCTCTCTGATATGAGCACCACATCACTGGCTCCTCACTGAGAGCAGATGTGTGAGGAGCAATCTGTGATCAACGTGGTAAAACCCAGTGGTTTAGGGATTTCTAGTGAAGAGTGTCCTGTGTTGCCTTGAGTCTTACACTGATACATTTGCTTCTCCAGGAAAAACTGTGATTTGATGTGTCAGAGGCTGGACCTGTGGGTTTCCTGAAATGCAGAAGTTGCATTAAGGTATTGTCCACCCCAGGATTTCAGAGTTCTGGGTATTCCTACAGAAATTACAATTCAGCTGCAGTTGAAACACCTCAGTACAGTTGGGCTTTGTGGAGTCTGTAAAGGTGTAGTAGTTCTCACTTTTTACAAGCAAGGTTCTTCAGCAGACTTTAGGGAGGGAGTTGCCCGTGCTAGCAATTTTGTGCTTGTTTAAAGCTGCTGCTACAAGAGAATGTTCCAAAAATGCAGATGTAGGAAGTGCAGAAAGCCTCTGTTGCTGTCATCTGCCTCAGGTACTTTCTTGTTCTCTATTTATTTTAATCTGTCAGAGTACAAATTTCTAGCAGTGTATGTAATGGTTGAATTTTATCAAATCAAAATTTTCTGAGTATCAAAAAATGTGCTAATAAGTATAAATATACACAAAAACACGTGAAGGTACTTAAATCGCAGAGTAAATATTCAATATGTTTTAGTAATAATGTTTTTAAGTTGTAATAAGGTTTCTGGTTTCTAGTGGGGAAAGTGAAGACCACAGTAAGACACTTGCACTGACTTCAGCGAAACTTGTCACTGTCACTTGAAATGTGATGGCAGAGAGATTTTCAGTGATAGCCTTGGCTTGAATCCTGTTGCTCAGGTGAGCTTGGAAGACCTTGGGCTAAATGATTTTTCTTTAGCGAGATAGCCCAGGAGGCTGAGCCAGACCAGCTGCACGCAGAGGGAACACGAGGAGCTGCAGCTCTTCGCTGGCTGCCTCCCAGCACAGCCCATGCTGCTGGGTTAGGGTTAGGGTTAGGAGCTGCAGGGATTGAGGGGAGCAGGGGATGTGCTGCTTCCCAGTCCCCTCGGATGCCCTTGGATGCAGGTGCAGCGGGCAGGGAAGAGCCTGGGATGCTTTAACTGGTACTCACCCCACAGGTCGTGGTGGTCAGGGAGGTGCCTCTTCCAGCGCGAGCCGCCGCAGGTGAAGACCACGGCTCTGATGAAGTCTCTCCCGCAGAGCCTCACTGTGTTCCCTTCCCCTTTTCCTTCCCGTGCCAGGAGCAGGAGAACGAGGCAAGCCAGTGCCAGCACCGTGCCCCTCATGCTGCCAACGTGGTGCTTCCCAGCTGGGTGTGGGCAGGGCAGAAGGGAGCGAGTGGGGAATTCTGCTGGAACCTTCCCATTTATACTGATGGTCCCTCCACTCCGCTGAGTAACAGCTCGCTCTGAGGGTGACTTAATGTTTGCTAAAAACAAATAAACTGCTTGTTTCTGGTCATGTTTGAAGCGCTTTGGGATCTCAGTCAGGTATTAAAGATTTCTTAAGTCTACGTAGCTGCTTTACTGGGAACACCTGAGGTGTAGCACGTTTATGGGGTATGGTTTAGGTGGGTGCAGTTAATGCGTGTTCTGCCAGAACAAAAGGGTGTTTATGGCGTGATTTGTACTTAATGGATTTGGTGTCTGTGTTCCCCACGCTGGTGTGTTGCACGGCCTGATGCCCAGTCCTGACTGGGGTCTTTGTGCTGGTGATCCCAAAGAAAAAGGGAGTTAACTCCTTCCCGTGATGTGTGCACCTCTTCATTCCCCACCTTGTTTGCTGGTGACTGTGGATGCCTGTGAGGAAAACCCTGCCAGTGCCAGGCACTGCTGAGAAAATCCACTCCAGAGCGGGGTTTGTGGCATATGTAGGTATCCCAGCCAGGATTCCCAGTGTGCCAAGAGATAGGACACGATCCTGCAGCACATGGAGCTGGCTCACTGCTCTGGGAGTAGAGGTTGCTTCTGAGTTATTGGTTCCTAATGTTGTTGGCTTCAGTGTCTTTACGTTTCCATAAAAAATCCTTGCAATACAATGCCTTTAGGAGGAAATTTCTCAGTTACATGGTCAGAAATTCCATGTTTAAGGACAAAATACACGAGGAACTTTGGAGATCTTGAGCCCTTCCTAGCACCACCAGCGTTTTGCAGCACCATAATGTTACAGTTAATTAACTTTCACTGTGTGCAGTGTTGTGATGTGTTACAGCTTGTTTTTTAGCAGTAAGCAAACAGTCATGGGCATGGATGGAAAATACAGGGTGTATTTTGGTCAGATTTATAATAATGATTAACAAATGATTCACCTTAACGAGTGTCTTTCCCTGAAACACACCAAGACGAATTTAATGTCGGGAGCAGTTTGCATGTCCCCTGTCAGATGTGCAGCACACAGGAGGAAGTGGATGTTAATGCATCACAAATGATCCTTAATTCAGTGATGTGTTTGAGTGTTGGGTGTTTATTGTCAGGATAATGAGAGAGGCTGGATGTTCTGCATCTATAAAATACACGTTTCCATACGTAATGTGCTCAGCAGCAGGGCTACAACTTGTGTTTATCACTTCTCTGGAGATGCTCCCTATTTCCTGTGGGCAGGAAGTTCCTGAAAATTCTCCAGCTGGGTGGTTTTTTCTGTTTCTTCTGCTCTGCCCCCAGAAAAAGCCAGCCAAGGCAGCCAAACGCTGCCTGCTTCCAACCCAAGGAGAAAAGACCTTGGGGGAAAACCAGAAAGGGATAAAGGCCCAGGGAGAAAAGACAACGGAGACCTTTCCATGATCAGAATTCCAGAGAAGGCCATTCATGCATGAGCACTGATAGTGTGCAATGAGGGGACTTCCAGGAGGAAATTTAGGGTGTTTGAAAGAAGTTTCTAAGCAGTGTGGCTTCAAAGAGAAATTTTAATGATTAAAAAAGGATAACCAGTTTATGTTTGTACTACAGCAAGTCTTTCCTGCTGCTTCCCAAAGGAGAAGGGATATCAGCTACTGTTAAACAGCTCCAGCAGGAGCAACGATGTCACGCAAGGAGCCAGCCTGGAAAACAAGAGGAAAAAGAGCTGGTTCTTCCTTGGAATTCTGTTAATGCTGTGCTTACCTCTCCTGGAAAACACCACTTTTTGGCAGGCCAGGTTGGGTTGCATTTGTGCTGTCGTGTTTGGCAGCATGCAAACATGTATCTCGTTTATAAAGGAAATTAATTTCTAGTGGTGTGGCAGCAGAAGAGCAGGAACCCCCTCAGTTTTAGCCTGGTGCTGGAATTGTGACCCCACCTATTCCGATGTTCCCTGGTTGGGTGTTTCCCACAATTGCCTTGAGGAATGAGGCCCGGGGCAGCCCTGGCCCTCGGCACAGCCGTACCTTGGGGCTGGGAGCAGCCAGGCTGTGCAGCTGCCACACTCCCACCTGCCCACAGCTGTCCCCCAGCAGCAGGCACTCGGCGTTCTCGGCAAAGAGGACGGAGCTGAGATTCCCTTCGGGGCTGGCAGCACAGGAGAGCACGGGGTTGAAGCTGCAACCCAAGAATTAACAGGTACCATGCATGAAAAGCTGCACATTTCACTTTCTGTCTTCTAGATTATCTCAAACACTGGGAAGTGAGGCAGTGTTTGGGTTGGGCTCTGCCAGAACAAAAATCCCAGCTGCTGTTAACTAAGATATGCTGCTTGCTTAAAATCTGTCCTAACCTGGAGACTGGTGGTGAATATTTTCATTACATGAATAATTTGCATTATGTGGCAGGGCTCTGGATCCACCAGGGCTTCACACTGTCAGTAACACAAAATCCAGACCAGCTGGGCAAGCCCACAGGTAACTGAGTCATCTCAACTTCAGACCATCCAATCTTTATAAAAGCAGCTCAGTTTTGTTAATTTCCCTTCTAACTCTGCCATGATTTCTGCAGGAAAAGGGCAGTTTTACACTTTATCAGTTCCATGAGGCATCCAGCTCCTTCTCTTCTAACCCCAAATGTCTGGTAGCTACCATGTCCTTTTACACGATGAGTATTTCAAACTGCAATAGTTTGAGCAAGCAAAGTGTGGAGCTGTAATGATCTGATAAAAACACTGATGAGGTAACAACGTGTGCCGATGAAATTTCAGAATCTTCTTTGAGAAAAGTCTTTACTCACATGCTGACACTCAGATCCCAAATCTCCACCCTCCTTTCATTCACTGCTGCGAAGATGAGGGCTGATTTTGGAGCCCACTTGATGTCATGAACAAAAGCTGTGACAGAAGTGAAAGTTAAAAGGGGGTTGTGGGAATCCCGGTGCCATAAAAGGATGCTCCAGTCTGCAGAGCAGCTGAGGAACATGTCCGTGCTGGAGGGATTCCAGGCAACTTTGTACACGGGACCCTGTTGGGAGAGAAACAAAACAGAACTCGGTGTTGCTGTAGAGCTACAGAATCTATTCTGGAGCTACTCAGAGGTAAGATTATTTAACTGTACAGGCCAATCAGATTTCTGATTGCTTTCTTAAAATAAAACCAGAACTAAAGCTTTAAACCAGTTGATAGTACCAGTTTTAGTGAGTTATTTGAAAAAAACCCTTTTAGTGTAGAAAGTAATCCTGTAAGACTGTGATGCTTTATGCTATGGGAATTCATTCCTAATATAAGAGAAGTTTAGGTTTCTGTTGTTGTACATATTAATTTACTAAATATAAGCAAAGAAACTGTTACATTTTTGAATTGAACAGTTCCTGCTGTCCTTGTTTACAGTGTATCACTCACCTTATGGCCCCTGTATGTCCCCAGAATCTGCTCCTTGCCAGAGCAAGAGCACAGGTGGATGTGGCCCTCTTCTGTTCCAGCAAGAAAAATATCAGTGTCCTGAAAGAAAGGGAAAAATAGCCTGGGTTGGATGGATTTATCCCTCATGCAGAAATCATCCAGGGCTGGATGAGTTGAGAGCCAGTGCTCTGCAGAGCCAAGGAGGAGCTCCTGTGTGTGCTGGGTAAAGGGGGGCCACAACATTGCACATTTGCTGGGTGTGTTCTCCAGCAATGCACAATTTATGCTGGAGCTTTTGACTCCTGAAAATCTTGGATTTTCAGCAATCCATGTGGAAAATGCCTGAATTCTTTGGGTGCTCTGTGGAGGAAATACTCAGCTGGATGAAGAGAAGCACAGCTGAGTCCTGGATGTGGGAGGTGGTGAACAAATTCTCCCAGCCCTGGCCAACACGCAGAGGGAAAGTGCCCCAGGGCCTGTCCAAGGAAATGTAACATGGCTGGGAGGACAGGGCTTGTTTTACCATTTCACCCACTTGGGGTAAATCTCAGTAGCTAGGAAGCACTTTATTTCAAAAATAATATGCTTTAAATACCAGTGCCAAGTCCCTGGCTAGTTCCCATTAAAGCAGCTCCAGCTGAGAGTTTTCCTGGGTAATACTTCAGCCAGGATGGGCTTTCTGAGCCTACCTCTGGATGGAAGTCAAAGCACATTCCAGCTGCCTGTTGAGATATGGGAGCTTCACTTTTCCTTTCTCTCTCACCTGGTAATTTTTTCTTCCTACTTTGTGTTCGCTTGATTGTCATCACATCTGTGCAAAGAGCAGGAGGTTGTGTCAAACAGGTGTGAGGAACTCGTGCTGCTTTGGAGTGCCCAGCAGCTCTGAAATGTTTTGTGGGATAACTGGTGTGAAGAATGTCAGCTGAAATCAAAGAGAGCAGTTTCAGGTGCTCACCAAAGCAATCCAGCCTTTGCTGTATGAACCACTGGGTCATTCGCCCATCTCCCGAGATACACATCAGTCTCTCTTTTTTGTCACCTCCTGTTGCACCTTTGTCCTGTTCCACCCACCTCAGCTGCCACACAGGACCTGTGTGCTTATTTAGGGATGCACTGGGACAAAAAAAAAAAAGCATGTGGTAAATCATATGGGAGCCAAGACAGGGCAATGCATTTCAAAAATAGTTAAGCTTCCACTTTGTAATGAGTGTTAGTTAAGTCTTATGACAGAAGTGTTTAGCTTTTCTTTTAAAAAACGGTCTGAGCATTGGTTGTTTTCTCCAGGAAAATGCTTCCTTTATTAAACATGTTTGATAATCAGTTTCAAGGCACTGTTTGTGTGCTGCCACCTTTCAGTAACACCTGCACTGTGAAATCAGTCTGCACCTTGCAGGAGAGTGCTGAGACCTGGGCAGCTGCCCTTAGGGTGAGTGTTGCCCTCATCACCCTCCCATCCCCTCTCTCCTTTTCTTCTTAATTCCTGTTTGCCCCTCTCTTATTCTGATGTTCTCTCCATTTTTGGCAAGAGGGATCAGAGAGAAAACACCAAAAGCTACCGCTGGTCTCCCATAAGGATTTCTTATCCAGGCTTAGGACATAGAGTATAAATGATAGGTGGGGGTAACTTGCTGCAATTCCTTAAAAAATGAGGGAATGGGATTCCTTTGTTGCCCCTTTCCAAGGTTTGCTGGCTCAGAGGTGCCCCAGGTGGGGGGAGATGGGAGCTCCCAGGCTGACCTGCTGTCCAGCAGCGCGGCGGCGTTGCGGCTCCGGACATCGTAGACGGCCACCCGTCCGTTGGCCATCCCAACTGCCAGGAGATTTGGGCTTGCCAGGGAAAAATCCACAGCAGTGACACCGTGCTCACAGCGGAAAATGCGCTCTGGCCACTGCCCAGGAGAGAAATGCAACAGTGTTGTGAGTTGGGTTATTATTTACCTCTCTTTTCTCAACACTGGGCACTAAATTTCTGCTGGAAAACTCAAGTGGTGGTGGCCACAGTGACCAGAAGTTATTCTCTATTCTGACTGGCTCCATGTGTTTCTTGCTGCAACTGAAAAAATTAGGAGAAAGATAAAGATTGTGCAGAAATATGACAGTGGAAAATAAGTTGGGTTTACTCCAAACCTAAATAAACACCTAAAAAGATCAATGGTGACAGCAGGGAATCATGAGAATATTTGATGTGGTAAAGATGCAACAAAAATTTGACTCTGCCTGGTTTAAATTAGTCTAATACAGTTTTGGCCAAGAGAAGTTTGTAGAAGAAATCAGACTGAAGTGTTGTAATTTATGGCAATCAGAGGTTTTTTACTGGGCCACTTTGTAACTAAGATTTCCAGATATATTTTTTTTAATGGCAGGTTTTAAAAGGATCCCTTTTCAGATGGATCTGTAGAGGTGTAAATGTTACATCTATAAATTTCCCTCTCTTTTTGACAGTGTTGTGAGAAGTTTGAGTAGATAATTGCAGTTCAAAGGGAAACAAAGCAGAAATTGTGCAGAGAAAAGCACATTGCAGAAAAAGCAAACAAAGGGGCTCGTTACCATGGGGTTCTTCAGTGACCAGCAGCAAGCCAGGCCTTCCTTCTGATCCTGAGAAACAAACTCTCTGTAACCAACTGCCAGGAGATCCTGCAAGCACAGAGCAACAGGAATAGCTCAGCTCAGCTCGAAGCTCAGCAGGATATTTCCAAAAGCACCTTTGTGCTAACAGTGGCTCTCAAGGCAAAGTCTGGAGTAACAAAGCTCCTGTCCTGTGCAGGGAGAATCACACAGGATGTAAAGGAACAGGATAGACATTGTTCTATAATCATATTTTAATGTGCATTATTTAATGGAGTACATAGGAATACTCCTGGTTTTCTCTCCCAAGGTTGGCTGTAAAAGGTGCTTCAGAGAGCACCTCAAACTCCTGGCCTTTAGCTCTCCACAGTCCAGTGAATTCCCTTCTTTCCTTTCCACAGGCAGAAGTAAAAACCAGCAGCAAGTCTTTAGCCTTCAGCTCCATTAATTTTTCTTTCCCTGCACTCAACGAGTAGTTTGTGAAACTCACACTTTAAAAGTGGCTGTTTGCTTGCCCTATGTTCTCAGACTGAAGTCTCTAAATGTGTCCAGCTTTGTAATATCTGGAGATCTGGTGTAGTAAAAGTATGAAATGGTCTTTATTTTCTTTTTTTCCCTCACTGGGTTTCTGTTTCTCATCCTCAGCTGCCTTTTACCTTTCTTCCATTCATTATTTTTGTTTGGCCATAAGTGAGTTCTGTTGGGAAAACTGAGCTTTACATGACCAGATTAAAGAAGTTTCGGCTTCTGTGCTGTTCTTGTGCATCTTATCCTTCAATTTTGAGGAATGCTGCTTTTCTGGGAGGTTACTGTTAGAGACAAAGATGTGATGTCTGAACTATCAGAAATAAACCCCATCAATGATAATAAAGTTTAGCAGCAGGGGTTAAATTTCAATTCTAGAACAGACCAAGTCTATTAACATTGCTGTTCAGGGAAAAACAGAGCAATCAATGAAATTCTGGGCCAGTTAAAGCTATGGTGATCCATGTGTAGGGAAGGCCTAGTGCAACCTGTAGGTTAAGGCAGCAAGAGGGAGGGGTTGGATCCCTCTCTCTGAGATCCCTCCCAGCAAAGCACACCTCAGTCAGGAGTTTATTCCCACCACCAACTGCTTGTCCCAGTTTGTGACCAGCTCAGGACTGATTTTTTAACTCACAGGGTTCACTTTGTTCCAAGCCATGCTGCTCACGCTGTGACCGCTGGTTAAATCACACCTGTATGACCACAGCTGCTCCAGGCTGGGAGCTGCAGCTTCTGCTGGGCTTTGATTTACATCTGACGAGTCTGATGGTTTAAAGGATGTTTCCTCCTGCTCTTTCTCATCCTTCTTTTCCTCCTCTTCCTCTTCACCTTCTTCTCCGCCAGTGTCTGAGGTAACATCAGGTTCTAAAATGCACAGATGTGGTAGAGCCTGAGCAGAAACATTTCACTTATCTCACTCCAGACAAAAAAATTGCCCTTTCAGCAAATATTTTGCAGGGGAAGATAAAAGAAGTGAAGATTCGAGGAATTAAGACATCCTAACTTGTAAAACTGGGACTAAAATTGGCTGGGGGCAGAGCAGACAGCTGGATTGGGCTGGAGCATGCCAGGTCTGCTGCAGGTGTTTAATGAGGGGATTTAGCTACCCAGCAAAAAGTGAGGGATTTCTGTGGAAAGTGAGGGATTTATGGCTGGAAAGAGGGCACCAAGCAAGGAACAAACCTATAAGGACAGGAATCTGCCGATAAACTGCAAGTTTGGGTTGAAAAATATTCTCCATGAGAATCCTCTCCATGACAACTAAATCCTGCTTCAGGTGTTCGGATGTTAAGATGGCTTCTGAATGGCATTCCCTGTCCTCGTGGCTCCTGGCAGGAACAGCACTTTCTGGAAAGATTATGGAAGAAGCTGAATCACAGGATCATGGGATATTCCAAGGTGGAATGGATCCATGAGGATCGTGGGGTTCAACAGGCCCATGCTGCCTGATAAGAGATAAATGGGATATAAATGCTCTGAACATGGTAAAACTTCACACAGAAAAATCAAGGGATAAGAATTCTCCTCCGCCTGCAAAAAGCAGAGAATTTAAAAAAAATACTTTCACTATGAATTTTTTCTTGCTTTAATTTTGTTTTCTTTCTTTCCTCAGATACTTCTGGGATTTTTCACAGATGGTGTTTTGCTTCTACTTTTTAAAGTGAGTACCAGCAAACTTTATCCCTGAGTATTTATCTTCACTGGAGTTAATTTCTGATGGCAGTGTACAGAGAAGTGCAGCCCTGTCCAAGGTTCTTTAGCAAACTCTCTTGCAGGTTCCAGGCAGGCCAAACGTGTTTTTCAGGAAGTTTTCCCCACAAATCACAGGGCTGTGCCTGGTTGAGGAGGATGAAAACAGGGCAGAAATGTACAATGTTACCTCTGGCAGAAGGGACAGCCACAGCCTGACCGTGCTCTTCAGCTGGGGGAGATTTGCTGCTCTTCTCTGCTGTGTCTGTGGGTTCTTCTGTCTCTGCAGGTTCTGTTTCTGAGGCATCCAGTGAATTGTCAAAGTCCCAGGAAGTCACCATCATCCCTGGGAACGAATTTCCCTGTCACACAGGTCTCTTGTTTTGGTCCATTATTGCAAGGGAGTTTCCTACAGCCCAGCAAAGCTTTGCTGTGTGCTCTACACCCCAACTGCTGGGCTGGGGGGGCTCTGGAACCAGCTCTGGTTCCAAATATGTTGGTATTTGAACTGATATTTTTGATTTAATATTTCAATTTCATCTTTTAATTGCTCTATTTTGCAAATTTACAGAAAAGGTTGCCTGTGCTTAAAAAGAACCATTAAAACATATAAAATTCTTTAAAGCTCCTCTTGTTGTATGATTCCTGCAGCTCCATCAGGGGTTTTTTGGGCTGTGGCTCCCCTTGAGCTCCCACCCAAACCTAGCCTTGATGTGCTCAGGAGTTGGAATGAGCCCTGCTGATGCTCAAGGCACACAGAAAAGTGGCAAATATCTTTTCAAAACAGATTATTATCTACTTTTGGTGTTTATTCCCTCATTTTACATACATTAACAGACACAAAATGTTTGGAACAGCATTGCCCATAATTTTTTTGGCCTCTTACACACAAAAATGCCCCCAGTGAGGCAAAGCTCACCCCGTGCACATCTCAGAGACTCCTCTACAATGGTTTTCAGAGCACTGAGGTTGTACATCCTGTAAAATTGCACTGAGCCTGCCAAGATGTTCTGTGTGCCCCAGGGTTTTAAATCTCCTGTCACAGGTTCTCCTCTTTGTTTTGTGGCCAACAGAAACAGAAACCTGCAAAGTCAAGGAGGCAGAGAGGGAATTGTGTCCTTTGCTATTTCAAGGGAAGAGGTGAGGATTAGCTGGACAGTGCTGAGGCAGGCAGGGCACAGCAGCTCTCTGGGGGTGTTAATAATGATTTTATTGCAATGGATTCAGTGTTCCAGCACCAAAATCAAGATTTAGGAGAGGCAGAAACGGCCACCACAAACCACACTGCCCTGTCTGAACGTAAAGCTCTGGAAGTGAAAGTTGAGGAAACATCTCCTGCTTAGAGATGGAAGTAAAAAATCCCTTTTCTCAGTATCCTGCCCAGGTTTACCTTTCTCTGCCGTGGTGATTGCCTCACATTGCACCTCCTTGGTTTTGGCAGCTCCAGAGATGGTTTGCACCATTTTTTCTTCAAAGTACTCACTGTCAATTTTAGCGTTGCAAATCTCCACATAAATCTTATTCCTCTCCCTGGAAAACAAAGGAAACACTTTCCTTGTGTTTTCTGACTCCTTAGAAAAATTTTGCCTTGAATTCTCAGTGTCTTTAACCAGGAGTTGATCAGGAGAGGCTATTCCATGTCTTAAATCTCCTACTTTTTGGATTGCTGGATGTTATTTCAGTCTTTGTATCATTCAGCAGCTCTTTCTGATCTCTGTGATGCTGCTCTAAAACAGGAATGGTCTGTGGAGAACAGAACCCAAAACCAGCAAAAATCCCTACTCCAGCTGCCTGTGAGCTTTGGGGGAATTCAGAGTTCAGAGCTCTCATCACTCAGGAGGGAAAGGCAGAGCATCAAGAGACAAAAAGGAAAATTCTCCTTTCTTATTTCAGCATTTCCACCCAAGTTCTGGTAGTTCAGGGAGGACCCAGGAGAGCTGCCTGCTATGTTAAACTCTTCTTAATTAATAAATAATTAGAAGCTACACACAAGAATCAATGCAGCAGTTTGACATTTCTCACTGCCTTCATGAAAATTTAATTATCACCCTCCTCCATCCCTGGATTTTCCTAACCTGCCATCATTTTTCAGTGGAAGGCAGTAAGAATTTCATCAAGAATGTGGAGCTGTAAGAAATGGAGTCTCATCCAAGAGGCTTTGCACCCAGAGGAGCAGGTGCCAGCTGACTTACAGAACTCTCACAGCTTCCTCTGCCTCCGTGGACACCACAGCAGTCGGCAGATCCAACATCCAGAGCGTGTCTGTCTCGGACAGGTAAATATCCACCCTCTGCTCCAGCTCTGCCTCTGTCAGGGCTGCTTCTGCACCTGAAACACCAGGGGGACAAACAAGACCTCTTCTGCTCTCAATTGATAGGAGACAAATTAATTCTCGAAGTGCTCTAAGGCCCTGGGCTGGCTCAGGGTCTCATAAATCTCAGAAATTTATAATTATTGGGTGTGTTCTTTACCAGACAAGCTCAAAGTTGGGTCTTCTTGAGGTTCTGTTTCATCTAAACCAAGCTTGGTTGTTGATAAGTTTGATATCCAAGTGCTGCTTCCATGTGTCCTTCAGGGACAAGAAACAAGCAGAAATTGTCACAAAAAACCTAAAAAAAGTGTTTCTCTTCAAGAGATACTTTGTATTTTTAAGTCATTTTTAATGGATATTTGCTCCTGGTTGATATCCCAGTCCCTGGGATTATCCTTTGGAACAGCCAGTCTGGAAACATGGCAAAAAAAGCAATCTCTGCATCTCAGAAATCAATATTTACAACTGTAATTATAAATCGTAAATAATTACAATTATTTCTTGCATTTTGATAATGCTGTGGCTTAGGATTTTTCATTTAAAACTCCAATAATTATTTACCTTCTTTGCATGACTTAATTTGAGTTTGTCAGCCCAAAGTCCACTGACTTTGTTTTTCCCCTCTGTGCTGGATTTTGTAAATCAAAGTATGTAGTGAAACATAATGTAGGTGTTTTAACTCCAAATTTTTTGTTAAAGAGAATTTTTGCAGATGGATGCACATAATCCCACAGAGGTAACTTGCTTAAATCATATTAAAACAGAGAATTCTTATTATGTTAACAATATTTTTGATAGTAGAACTGATACTTTTAATATTTTAATTGGATATTTTAATTGATGTATTTTATAATTTTGCATAAAAGGTTGGCTGCACTTAATAAGTATCACTAAAACAGATAAAATACTTTAAAACAAAGCTTTTCTTACCTGGGTGCAGCAGTATTTGGGTCTGGCTGGAAGAGGGGGTGGGGTGTCACGTTCTTCCCTTCATCATCAAAAACCTGAAGAAATATTTAAATAATCAGGATAATTTCCCTGTGTTCCCGACCCAAGCAACAGGGAGGGCACTTGGAAGGGGTTTCATTCCTGCTTTCCTTCAGGGACCAGCTCGAGTTTGCTGGGATTCTTTGGGAAAAGCCCCATTCCTGTCATTGCCAGACCCACTTGTCCTGCTTCTCCCTGTGGCTTTTCCAGCTCATTTATCCCATAATGACCACCAAGGGTGAATTATTGATTCTGACTATTCCAGTCCAATTAACAGTGCAGCCACATAAATAAGATGAACAATTACACATCTTTTTATTGACAGTGTTTAAAATATTTTAGTGCAGGAAGGTCAGTGAGGTGTTTAAATGATTCCCAGGTTTTATCTTTTGGGAATCTTCGGGGTTTTGGGGTAAAGACATGGAGGTTCTACAGAAATAAGTTTCAGATTAGAAGTGTTAATTCTGGTGAAGCTCTGGCTGCCCCTGGATCCCTGGAAGTGTCCAAGGCCAGCCTGGAGCACCCTGGGATGGTGGGAGCTGTCCCTGCCCATGGGAACAGGATGAGCTTTGAGGTGCAACCCAACCACGCCAGGGTTCTGTGGTTCTTCCTGCAGGTGGATTCTGGGCTCTTCCCACCTTTCCCAAGGCTGCTCATGGATCATCTCACCTGCACAGGGCCCTGGCTGCCCACCAGGACCCCCCTGCGCGCCGCTTTTCCCTCGGAAGCCGTGGAAGTTCTCCGGGAACTCGGGGCCTTGGTGCTGCCTCGGTGGGAGGGTGTGGATGTCACAGGCCTGGGTGCAGGGAGATTGGAGTTTCTGACAGGTGTCTGTGTGAAAGCCTTGCTTTCTCACGGACGCTGTGGGAAAACAGCTCAGAGATATTGTAAACTATGGTATTGTTATGATACCAAGGAAGAAAATACATGAGGTAAGCGTTACTGGGTCCAGCCAATCCCTCTGTTACCCAATGCCCTTATGTCAGCCCAGAGTGCTAAGGTATATAAGCACATCTGTAAATTAATAAAGGGTCGGTTTCCTTATCTTCATTATCACTTTTATCGTGATATGT
>VZRS01014179.1:0-33661 GCA_013398055.1 Ifrita kowaldi
AAGGTCAATGTGCATGCCATATCTGATGAACATTTAAACTTACTATTTTTCTTCCTTCAGTACAGCAAGAAGAAAGGATTTTATTATTACAGAAGTTTTTAACCATTAACATTTAATCCTTGATCCTTTTGTAAAAAAACAGTTTTTGATTAATTGACATTCTGAGAGGCTGATTTACTTAATATATGGAAACATGCATAAGAAATGAAATTCTGCCTTAAAAAGTGTTCAAGTCTTGTTAATTAGCTAAGTCAAAAATGCCCACAGGAAGTGGAATTTATTGGAGTCCTTTTTCTTTTTGAAAGGGACAGTGACCATAAGCACTAGAAATGGCAGAGGTTTGGATTCAGCCCCAGATTCACAAAGCTCTGAGTGATCAGCTATACACTGAATATAGAAGGTGCCACACAGAACTGTTGAATAGAACCAGATGTACATACAGTCTCCAGAACCAAAGTGCATTGGAATACCCTAGGGTAAAAACAAAGGAAAAGCTGATGTACACTGAACTTAGAAGTTTCTTTCAGTCTGGTTTGAAAAATTGAAAGGGCAATATGTATTTTGGATTTTTAAAACTTGAACTTTCGATGGCAAAAAGCAGCTGCCAATTTCTTCATGGAAGAGAACTCACAGCAAAGTCCAAATTGGCTGCAGGACAACAGCCTGAAAATATTCATATGAATGGTTTACCTTTAGCATAAATCTCTCTTATCAAAGAACAAAATCACAACTGTCCCTTATCAAAGATCTTTGACATTTGTGCCTGAAAAACGAGCTCAATTTGAGGGATCTGTTATGTATGCGATTTATCAATTATCTTTCTGAAAAAGTTTGCTCGCTATAGAGAAGTATAATAGCATAAGAAATCCCTTCTCACTTTAAGTTTGTATTTCTTTTTCAAAGCATTTTTTTAGTCTCTCTATTTGCTGCTGTAGGGTTTCTTCTGAACACAATTCCTGTCTTCTGTGGCCAGAGATGATATCTCTCATACCATGGTGTTGCCTCATCTCTAGATAACTAATGCTCCCAGATTCTGAAGTTAAAGGATTAGTACAATGTGGCCCCACATGCCCACTCAAGCCCAGTGGGGTTTAGCACCAGATGTAACAGACATTTCTGGTATGGTTTGCAGTTTCAAGCAGAACACATTTTAGGGATCCAGATGTTTGAGGCAGGTTGAAATACTGGACTGTGCAGTGCTTCGTGTGGCTTTGACTTCTGCAGAGAGGCAGATGGTCAGACTGAGGGAATCATTCGTCCGTTCTGGTTTGCAATTGTTATAATTTTATAGGTAGGCCCAGTTTTTAACAGAATCACTCTTTTAATTAGAACAATTATCTCCACTAAACCTTTTTTTAGTCTAATCAAGTAACAAGAAAAAAAACCAAACCATAATGTGGTGGATTCCTGAACAGTAACAGCAATAAAAATAGAGAACAATAAAATGGATAGTTCACACCGCATGAAACAACATAACAAACAAGTCTGTTAATTAAGGCATTTTTCTTCAGCATTTATCTGTTTCATTTCTGAATTGTTTCTTTTCCTACAAGAGATGCAAGTGAAAACCTCTCCACTTTCATTATTAACCAAAAATGCTTTGCCCCCAGACAGTTTTCTTCTTGAGCATATAGATGAAAAATGCATGCTACTATCAAAAAGGCAGTGCTCTGTTTTGAAGTCCCTGCTATCACACAGGGTTCTTACTGTTTAGATCCCTGATTTCACTTGAAAAGTTTCCTCTCTCTGTTAGGAACCCAATCACTATATGAGCTGGGGTTTGCCTTTTAGAGTTGCACCAGATTCTTCAGTTGTAAGGAAAGAGCATTCCTAAAGTTTTGGGCTATTCAGGTGTGCTCTGACATGCACATGAAGTCCATGCCATACTTGGCTTGTTAGCCTGTGCTCTAGAAATACTGGAGAAAGACAAAGAAAAGCAAACAAAAAACCCCAAACAAAACCCCAAAAAGATGACGAATTCTCCAAAGGACTGTTCATATAAGAAGCTGAGACTTCGTTTACTCTATGCTTCGAAGTCCCTAGGAAAACAGTTTCCAATTCTTTTCTTTTAGCAAAACACTGTGAACGGTTATTACAAGAGAACTTAGTGTATCCCTAGCTGATTTTACATTGAAACAGAGGGAATTTGATTTCACTGAAGGCAAAATTTAACCTATCACTAGCAGTTTTATTTTCCTCCCTAGATCCACACAATTGTTTCAGTGGAGGAAAATGAATGAGAAAATTTTTTTCTCTGAGTGAGTTAATTCCACTCTCATTACAGGCCTTGCTTACCAGAGAAGCGCCTCACTATCCATAACTACTCCAGAGCTGAAAGGAGGAGGAGTGCTGTTGTCGCAGCACACCAGTGAGGGCCCATTGAGCTGGAGGATCAGCTCTCCCCCAAGCAGCAGTACCTCTCACCCAGTCTGTTCTTAGGGGATACCCTGGGTCCCTAAACTGCCCCTGGGCAGAGCTGGCAGCACAGGCAACTGGGAGCACAGGTTCACCTCCTGCTCCAGGGCTGCATTTCTAATTAAATGCTGTTCACGATCAGTCAGCAGAAGCTTTCCAACAACACCCTCTGTTATACACAATGGCTACCATTAAAATACTGCTTGCTAAGAAGTGGAGTGTTAATCATGACTTCATTAATGCATTTTTTTCCTGTATAAGATAAAATTATGGAAACTGTGATAAAAAAGGGAACATGATTAAACTTTTAAATAAATCCATGATGGTATGTTTCAAGGGAAGACTGAATTCTCTTAATGACTTGCAAATCCATGCTGTGCATAGGGAATAAACTGTAGATTTGAGAACAACTATATAGTAACTGAGATGAAAAAAGTTGGCTGTTTTTATCTCTGTAGTCAAAAATGTAATGATAGACTTAATCTACCTTTTGATTAAGTCTGACCTTGAAGCCTGCCTTCTTAGGAACACTGCAAGTCATACTTGAGTAAGCTGAGATTGCAATTAAAAATACTAGAGCAAAGTCTTGTTGCTTGTATTACAAAACATTTTCTCAAACAATTCATATATTTGCTTAAAAAAATTAACTGCATTTTGGCTATTTGTTACATCAACAAATTATTCATCACATCCCACTCACTTAATTACCAACTGTTCATTTTCAGCAGTTAAATTTGAATTAATGATCAAAATTCTCATTAAACTGTCTTCCACATCAGACAGCACTTTAAAAAATACACAGCAGGAGGAATGAGGCTCTCATGGAGTCATAGCAGACATGCTTTGGAAAGAGCTCTCCCTTTGCAGCACAGGGTGGGGAAATATGATTCAGAAACTCCATAGTATAAGATATATTATTTTATAGTTTCAAATAACTGTAAATTTTCTATTGCATTTGTAAACCTCCTAAATCTTAACCTGTATGAAACAATTTATCTGTCCCTGGAAACCAGGATTTTGAGGTCTATGGAGCAAGATGATAATATTTAAACAGAAGATTTTAAAACAAGTGCAAGAGTTTGACAGGTGGTAATAGTTAATAGTTAATTATATGCTTACTGTTATAAATTTACCAACATATGGAAGGATTCCAGCTACTATGGGTAGGTGGGGTATTTTCCGATTTTTTTCTTAAACTTTAGAGAACTCTTCAGATAGAAACAGGCAGCAAAGTAAAATCAGTTGTGATAAATTTCTAAGCATAGTACAATTACTAAATCAAAACTAAAGTTGGCATATTAGGATATGAATCTAATTTAAATACGTTTCTGTTTCAAGCAACACTTTGCAATTTAACTTTAAAGATACGCTGATGAGACAGCAGTAATAGAAACCAAAACCATTTTGGTTGAGACAACATATGTTTGCAAGATTTTTTGTTTATTAATTTCTCAACATTTTCTGCCCCACTTCAGGATGATAAAACTATTTCACCTTGTGATACCAACCCAGTTAGACCCAAAGTAACTCTCAGGTGACAATCTCTGCCCCAAACCTTCTCCCTTTTTCAAGGAGAAAAAACTGGGAAGAAAAAGCGTTTTGGCAAGGTGAGTGACTGAAACAGCTTGAGGCAGTGGCGGCTGTTCAACAGAACACAGTCAAATTCATGTCTGCTCCCTGCCAAATATAGAGGAAAAATAAAGAAAACAAACAGGACAGAACAAATTAGTAGATGGAAACAAACAGACCTACCCCAGTCCTCTAAACATTCTTTAGCTTCCCTTGGCAGTGTTTTGCAAATTAAATATAGAGAACTCAAGCAAGCAGGATAAGAAGCAACATCACTCTACTCATCATCATTGAGGGGGAAAGGGGAGCTATGAAGAAAGGTTTGATTTGGATATTTTCAGCACACAAACTTGAACAAATCTGTAGTAGAAATACTGAGTAGGCTAGAGCAGGTTTGTTATGAATTATGAGTAATTTAATTCACTTGTTCGCAGGCACACTGAAAGTATAACCCCTTCCAAAACATAACCTAAAAGAACTTAAAAATGTTAAGTGTAGTTACCTGCTCTATAAATTGCCCAAACCATAGAAAGATATCTATTTTTGATTATAGTTGAAAGCTGTCAGATTTTTAATTTAAATATCCAACATCAGTGGCAGATTAAAACTAATGCACTAATGCAGGAAGCAATTTAAGACAAACATAATGAACTACAGTTTCTGAAAAGAAAATGGAAATCAAGGACGAAATTATTAAAAAGTTAATCCCATCTCAGAAGTCTAAACCCATGAAGCGTAAAGCTTCATATCTCTGATATCCAGAAAGAAATACAATATTCTTGTAATAAAACTTGTTTTGGTATAAACTCACAATAGGACTTTTAACATGGCCTACAAATTTAGCTCACTGCAGAATCTGAGAAATGTGGGCTGTCATTTCATTGGACTTCCACAGAATAATACAGGAGGAAAACCCCAACACTATCACAGACATGGAAATAGACCATATTTATGGACCTGTCAGGGATCCAGATCAGACTGTAACTACCACCCAAAACCAAAACTGGGGTGCTACTGTGTATACTATAGTCATAGATTGAGTGCATTAACAAGTTATGTACAAACTCTAGAGAACTACCAAGAACTTGATGTCAGAATAAAACTGAACTTCCTAGAGAAAGCCAAAGCCACAGCCACACCACAGGTGAAAGAGCAGGAACAGAAGCCAAGGATCTGAAATTTCAAAACAGTGCTTTGTTAAAGACAGTTTACTTTCAGATCCACTTAAAGTTGACTACAGCTACTAATATAATTTGTAAGCTTAAAAATTCTGAAAATATCCTATCAAGTTGTCCTGGCTAAAGCCCAGCTCTGAATCTTCCTGCAATTTGGAAACTCTCTAAAGGGACATTATAGATTTCTGCTTAATTTTTCTGGTTTTAATGAGCTTTTATAAGCACAAAAGCCAGCTTTTTTTTTTGTTCCTAAATTTTTTTTACAACAGCAACTGTGATAACTACAAATACAGTCTTTTGCCAATAAGATAATTTAAATCATTGCATAAATAAAGATTAATTGTTTGGTTTCATTTAACTTTGCACTTCCTGAAATTAACTGCCCTGCCTCCTTCATAGAGTTGATTTACGTCCATTTACACTGATCATTGCTGAGGAGAATTCATCATCCCTGTAACAGACTTGCCAATGCTGTCAAATATCATCTTTTCATTCTGCAAACATAGAAGACCACAAAGAGTAACTTGGCCAGAGATACAATTCTCCAAGACTCTCTGCAAATGTCTGGTTTGACAAGACACAATTTGTGCCTGAAGGAGCAAAGGGCAAGTGAATTTCCATCCAATACTTTTAAAACAGCAGTTGAAGAAATCAGTGTGTTCACATTTTTATGAAACAAACCACAAACCCAAAAACCAACAAACCCATCAAAAAAAAAAAAAAAATCCAACCCCAAACCAAAAGTATCTTTCACAAACTAATCAGAATAAAAGTAAATAATCCACTGACTTCTGGGTTTGCCTTTGTTACTGGTTTTCCCCCTTTAGTGGATAATTGGTGGCAGCAAAGGTAGCTCTCATCTTTCTAAAAGCATTTCCATTCAACTATTTCTATTCTATCCAAAAAATTGCATTCTATAGATCAATCAAAGAATCATATTGTGCTAAAATCTGGACAGAAGGGAGTTTCTACCACAGAATTTCTATGTGCTGTGAGTTTCTGTGTAGAAAGAGCTCATATAGAGCTTATAAAATTCTTCTGACATTCTCTGCCATGTTAACAAATGTTATGCTCATTTTAGAGGAAGCTGAAAAGTGAACAAATGATTTGTTCAAGTAAAGCACCGTTTTGGAAAGAGTCCAGCAGTCCAGGTTCTTGTCTCCTCTTATAGTAATGACTTCTTTGGAGACTTGGCAAATGTAAGAAAAACCTCTTAATAGCTTTGAAAACATGGACCTTATCAGAGATTGAGTGAAAAGAAGTGTGTGGGAGAAGCAGAGGTGCAATGAAAGTCAGCAAGAACAGGTTAGAGGAATAGTCTTGGCAGACTAAATGTACAATTTCATATGTGGATGTATGATAATGTGTGTCCTGTGCACATGGTTCCCGAATCAGTGCCGTCTAAAAAGCAATAACCTTTATTTGTGGGGGATTCTACAATCAGGGGAGATACTCCCTGAAAGGAAACAAAGTCTAGTGAAAATTTGAGATTTGAAACACTTGGGATTCTAACTTTTTGGAGTGGGTTTCAGCAACAAGATGTGATTCTAAGCATGATATCATTTGGAAGGATATCTCTCAAAGGAGCACAATTCACTGCTTTTGCCTTTTCTTTCAAGCCCTAGCTCAATTACATGGCAATGAACATGTTAGCCTGGGAATTTGAAGGGATGAACTACAGAGATTTTGAACTCCACTAATTAAGAAAGAAAAACATCATTACCAAATATACTTGTTTTTAAATGCTTTGAAAGTGTTCTCAAAAATTAATTCCAAAAAACTGGAATTCACACTGACTACCTGAAATTGATATGTTGACACTCTCAAATTACCTCAGTAACTTTTGCTGCTAATCACTAGGGTTAATAAGGGCAAAGAAGAATATTAATTTTTGCTTTTAGACCCACACATTTAAAGCTCTGAGATCTGCAGAAGTTGTATTACAACGTTCAGAAAACCATTAGAATATGTTTGACTGTCTTTCAACACTTCTCAGTTACTTGTTTTCCTGCTTTTACAATTGCTTAAAATCAAACAAATAACATCTATGAAATCCATTCTTGAGATAAGCAGGGATCAGTGATTCAGTTCAGGTCAGACACAAGACCACTGTTCCATGTGTTCATTTTCTCAGTCTTACAGATTGGGGTACTGTAAGAGTCAAATGATCATGAAAACCACAGTGTTGCTCATCCCTATAGTTCAGGAAACAGAGGCTACACACACACTGGAAAAAGTTCCATCACTGCTTGCAACTAGGTCCTTACAATTTCCTTCAGACTTTGTCACTCCCGTACCCACCCAGCGTATGCAAACAGAAAACCAAATTCCTGTTTGGCTGTGCCTTCATCTATAATGGAAATAAATTGGATCTCTCTCAGAGCAGCAAGTTGTTGACAACAAAGCCTTCACAGTCAGAGATGTGACTGCTCAGTAACAAACATGTTGATATAAATGTAGGCACCAAAGCAAGTTAGAAGGAGAAATCATTCACCCGTGAAAAAACACTTCAGATAAACAGTAAAAACTACCCTAAAAAAAGAGAAATATAGAAAGAAGCTTTCTGTATTTAAATAACATGCAAGTTCTTCAAAGTCTCATGAAGTCTCACCTATATTAAACCCAGTGACTATCAACCAATTTATCATACGCAGCAATTACTTAGATAATAAGGGGGTGAGCAAAAGGACCAATTTCAAAGTGTCATTTAAAACTCAAGCACTCTTTTCCAAGGCAGATAGGGAAGGTGAAATGCTGTTCTCTATAAATCTCTTTAAGGTCAAATTATTTTGTCCAAATTAACCCCTAGAGTCCATTTCACTGGCATTGCACCAGAATTGAATGCAACTACAGGGTCCAATGAAACAAATAGGATTATATCAACCTGACTTAAGCAGGCATTATAGAAAGCTGCACAGTATTTATATACTGAATGGGAACATCATCTCCATATCAGGTATGTGGAGATAATTTATTGTTGTACTTTGGTGTTTTGTTTATTTTTATTGTTTATTTTTTCCTAAAATTAAAACAAAAAATCAATTACAGCCAAAGAAGTCCAAGAGCACAAAACTCTCATGTGAAGCAAACCTGGAGGAGTTTGTTCCTCTAAAGCTGCTATGCCATATTCTGTTACTTTTCAGAGAGCTTTAATTCAGAAATCATTCCACTGAGCCTGTAAGAAATTCCTTGGCTTTAAGGAATTTAACAGAATGTTATATAGCTTAGAGTCTGAACCTGTAACATTTTATAGATAATTGTATTCCTAACATACAGTTCTATCCAAAGAGCTTAAGAAACATAAAAATGCATTATTCTCTAAAAATTGACGGAAATTTAGAGCCATTTCTATAAAGTTGAATAGAATACTCAATGGAGAGTTTATGCTAATGGCAGAGAATAGAAAGTTTGGCATTGCTAGCCACTGTGAAATAAACCCATCACAATTCCTGAATAAATCTGAATGAGCAGAACAGTTTCACACCAGTCTGGGGCTTTGCATCATGGGACCATAGCATTTTTGATTCAGGGTGGAAGGTCCCCAAACCATAATTTTATACTGTCTAACCACAGCCATGTTTCGGTTTCCTGCCTTGCAAATTTGTTTCTATGCTTTTTCTTAAATGAGTTTTAGTCACCTGATTTTTTATTGACTAAAAAAGTCTATCATATCTTGGTTTTCTGGCCTTAGCCAAGTAGATTGCAACAGGAAATTAATTTCGGGATAATCCCTTATTTTTCATCAAAACCATCATAAAGATTGGGGAACTCAAACTTGCACAGAATAGTCTTAATTATCCACATGTTTAAGGCAAGTTCTCAGTAAACCAACTTGCACCAAAGTCTGTGCTTCAGAAGCTAAAGAAATGGGCATAAAAAACAGAACAGAAAAAGGAATTTTGTGTCTTAGATGTAATAGATAACTCTTATTCAGATTCCCTGATAGTGCTCAGAAATCTCCTTCATCACCAACAAAAGGTGCTGATCACCTACATACAGTATAATTTAAAATTCTGAAAATGTAGCTTTAAATATCCTGGAACCAGTTTTCAGGAAAGGTGAAATACTGATAAATGGTATATAATCTTGGTACTGTTGAAAGGAATAATTACTATAGTGTGTTTCAGAGACTCTGGCTGCTACTTGCGCGGACTGCCCAGACTGCTGGGACAGCTCAGAGAAATACATTGTACTTTCCTAATTAGGCATTACAACAAAGCGCTCCTCTGCACTGCTGTGTAAACACCAGGGCTCGGAGCTCTTCTTTGTTAAGTCATGAAGTAGCATTTCTCAGTTGCAATCATGAAATACTTGTTACACCAAAACCTCCTTCCAAACACAGCCAAGTGTTTATGTATATGTGCACATACAGTGGTCATGGACATCTGCATATCCAGCTGAATATTAGTAACTAATGAGTATTTCTAAACCAGATGAGCTCTGAAGAAGGAAGTTTACCCATGAAAACTACATCAGTGATGAATTTTCAATTCAGCATGAAACAGGGACTGAAAAAGCCCCCCAATGTCTTAAATGCTAGATTACAGCATTTAAAAACTGTAATATATATGACTTATATTGTCATTCTTCCCTCTGCTATCCCTTTGTGCATAAGCTCAGTGTTTTTGTTAGAAAAGCAACTTCTTGCTACAAAAGTTGAACAAAAAATAGCTCTGGTCATATCCTATTACTCTCAGTCCAATATCTTTGCCCCAACAAGTTTCTTTCATTATATCTCAAACGTAATACTGGGAAAAAGCACTGACATGTAGCTTGTTGTGTAACAGCATCTGTGACACATGAATGAAGAGAGCAATAGTTTGAGAATAGACTAAATTACACTTTTGTTTGCCTTTGGTTAATTGGAATTTATTTTAAAAGTTGCTTTTTACTACAAAAAGAAGCCAAATGTGAAATGTGGTGAAATGTGGCCAGTGCACATCACTACTTACAGGAAATGTTTTTTGTTATCAGAATTGGTTCAGGGAATTTGTGACTGCTTAGGAGCTTAGAAACCATCTATAGAGTGTGCTTTTCTTAACCATTCTGCAGGTTACAACTTACATATCTGCAATTTGAAAATTAAGCTTCTAATCTATGAATAGTGAGCAAACTGCTTCTGGTCCTTACCTGTTAAGATTTTCATCTTAAATAGTTGAAATGCTAAAGGCAAGCAAGTGTGTCAGGGGTAACCAGCAGAATTGGGGATCTTCATTCCTTTAAGGTAAAGATTTTTACTTCTTAATCCATTTAGTCAATTCCAAATGAATTCAAAAGGGCAGAGTTAATACCAGAAAGCTGAAAGATAGATGTGTCCTGAAACCCTCATGAATGTACTCTGGGTGATAAAACTGGAATTTATGAACAACACCCCACCAAAAAAAAAAAACCACCCAAAAACAAAAACAACAAAAAAAAGCTGAACCAAAATAAAGCACTTCCCATTTAATACTTACTTTATCAAGAAATATAAAGAAGGCTTTTCCAAAATCAATTCTATGTGCTAACCAGCTAGGTAGTATTTAATGCAAGATATGCAAAGACTCACCTCGCAGATAACTGCTAACATAACAGAAATGAGTGATAAAACAGATTCCTTGCTGGCATCAAGAGGGATAATCACTATACATTTTCCTTAAGTACTCATATGCATAGGAAACCATCCTGTCATAACTTTTAAAGACGTTAAGCTCTGGTTGCTTGAATAGGGCTACAGTAACTACAGCACATACTTTGTTCTGAGGCCACTACCCAGGTGCAGGCGGGACGACTGTACACACCAGGTGCCTCAGGTGTCATCACCATAAAATGAAAGGATTGTTCATCTACTTCGTGGGGAATTCCATGAGCATAATGGCCTTCCAAACAGTCAGTCTTTATGCATGCACTAGAGGGGCAAAGGGAAATTTCCATCATTTCCAGGGTTGCCTGAAACCAAAAAGATAGAAAGAGTCACAATCTTCTTTTTCTTTTTTTTCCCTGCAATATTGAGAATGGAAAGCATTTAGATCTGTGGTTAACAGTGGGATCCATGTACCCTGCTCATAATTTCCAAAACATGGTAAGGATCAGATCCATGAAAAATGAGATGTAAAAATCTAGAAAAAGTAAACTTAAGAGAAACAATTGTTACCATAGGAGAGAATACATAGCGTTTTTTGTCTTAATTTCCCTGACTATTCTTAATATTCTTGAAAATTTTCTCAGATATTGTTGGACAACCATGTGAACTGGGCGGACCTCAGCCCAAAGAGTGTATTTTGACATTTGCCAAGTGACTAGAGACCGATTTGCTATATTTCTGCATACACCTAAGCAGCAGAGATCATGCATTCCTTTGGCACAGTCCTCCAGCACACTGTGCCAGGCAGACACAGTGCTGTACATAACAACTGCTTTGCTCCAGGCACTGACACATTCAGCACACCCACTTTGGGACACGTGGTCATTGCACTGGCCTTGGTAGGCTCTGGTTTTCACCTACCAGGAAAATCCTAATCTGTACATTTAGCATTTACCGACATTGCCTTTGCCTCCTGACAGCCACCCAGCCTGGAGCAGCACCGGTGTTGGAAACCAACAGTTCATAGCACAACACATGACAGCAGCCACCAGACTTCAATGTGGAAAGGATTTTGGGACAGTGGAATCCTCACAGCTCTACAGTTTCACTGTTTGAACACTTCCAGGCAAGAAAACAGCAAGCATGGTTTGAGCTGCTTCTTTTAAATAGTAAGTCGATTAAAATTGGGCTATAGACAGGTCGAGAAGCCTGGAAGCCTAAAATAATGCAGGAAGTTTACTTGGAATACAGAGGCTTATATTTAACAAAATATGACTGCATATGAAAGCTTTTTTATATTATTTCATTTTTTAAAACAGTAGAATTGTCCCAGAGAATGTATTTTTGGGGAACTGCTTGAATACAGACTCCTATGAATTAAATAATAATACTAATAAAAAAGAACTTGGTGCTTTACCTACAAACAATTGCAGGTTTCTTGACACTGTTAAAACAATTCACAGTATTAACCTACTGAAGTACTTCATTTGGATTTGAAAGTAATGACTAAGGTCTTCCTCAAGGCTTCTTATTTTATGACATCAGTCCAAATACTTACATGTCTGGGGAGGAAGTGTTAGTAATATGTTAATTAAAAAAACCCCAAACAATATATTTACCACTGCAGCCTATTTTAAATTTTGATGTTAAAGTACTATCTTTGTGAACTAAGTCAAATCCTCATGTTCTGTGAACAGTCATTTCCTTGGATGAGGGACATCATCACTGATTTTGACCTGTCAAAATTTGTTAAGTAAAATGTAATATTTACCTTAAAAATAAATTAAAAACCACCATTTCCCTTTTCCAAACAAATACGTTTATACTTGTTCCATAAAACATTACTATTAATAAGGTGGTGAAATATCTGTCCCTATAGAAAGAGGCATCCTGCTGTGACACACTGTCTTGTTTGCCTTTCATCACTGAGAACATTAATGCAGTTCCTGCTGGGATAAAGATTTATAGTTTCTTAGATTTTTGGAAACAGTTAATTAAGGAGCTGCACCGAGTTCCAGTAAAAGGAAGCCCAGAACATTTTGCAAAATGTGAAATAAAGCTCTGTATTCAACTCTTCAGTTCCAACTGAAGGAGGAGGAGCTAGAAAGAAGACAACAACTGGAGAACCCTGAAAAGAAAGGAAGCCCTTTTCTAGACATGGAACAATCCACATATTTTAGCGTCCCAGCCTTGGCACTTCCACAGTTAAATACCAGGACAAACAGAAATAAGCTGGTAACAAAAGTAATTTCTTACCTCCTTGGAGTGTGCACCTGGGAAGAAAAAATCCTGTTTGAAGGGAAACCTGGATCCACAATTAGCAAGGGCAAGCAAACTTGGTTCAGAGTCACAAGTTATTCCTGTTTTATTTACTTTATTAGAATGTGAAAGCGAAGTGGAACTGAAGAGAGCTCCCTGAGGTTTTCAGAGGTAAGAAAAAGAGAATGCTTTTTCCCCTGAATGGCTCAGAAGGAACAGTTGAACTCATGATGAAGCTTAGGATATTTGCACGTCTCCCTTGTTTATAGAGTGGTGTGTTGTGTCTAGGAGGGAAGAAAGGAGAAGTTGAGAAGTTTGATATCTTTAACCTCTTTTATATCTATTAGCTATCAAGCAAAGCAAAAGACGCTAAATGGAATAAATTCCTTATTTGCCAGTATTATACTGTCACTATAAACAAATCATCTCCTGAAATTCCCCATTCCCTTGCAGACACACTCAAATGATGCTTTACAGTTTCTTCTCTCTGGTTCTTGGCGCAGAATAACGAGATGAAAGGGGAGGTTATAAACTGAGTGGCTACTGAAGGCACTACCAGAAGGACTGGCTGTGCTCTCCCACATGTCAGCATGCCAGAGAAGGAGCAGTGAACGTGTGGGCTTCAGCAGGAATGTTACACTAAGAAGGGCTTTCTTTCTTTTTTAATGGTATTACACTGGAGTTTTCTGTCCAAAACTGGTGGGTAGAAGTAAATACCTTGGGGACTGTTGGCCTCCTCAGATTAACTTGTTAATGTCTGCTCAGAGCCCTGAGGAATTTAACTGTTAACAGTAGGACCCAGTTAATGCTATAATAACCAAATAAGCTTCTGCTCTCTGACATTAACTAGGCAGAACTATATTAACAATATTGTATTTAAAAGAAGAAAAAACCCAAGAAATACATTTTACAGTGTGGAAAGCTGAACAAACCTCTCCCACTTTTTTGTTTTTTCCGAATAAGAGCCAAAGAACTACAGAATATCCTGGACTGGAAGTGACCCACAGGGATCATCAAAGTCCAACTTTCATCCCTGCACAGGACACCCCCGAGGATCACAGCATGTGCCTGAGAGCAATGTCCAAACACTTCTTGAAGAAGGCAGAGTTAGTCTAGGGCGAAAAAAAAAAAAAAAAAAAAGGACTCTGCCCCATCCTCCCCAAAAATCCTGGAAAATCCTGGAGACATTATATTCTATTATTAGATTGATTGAGGGAAATGAAAAAGAGAGGACTCTGAAGGAGATTTGGCTCTGGAAAATGGGTGAAGTCTGGAAGATGTAGGAAGAAAAGCAGATTTTTAAAAAACTGACAGCCTATCCTAAAATCTCCTGTCATAAATATCTTCTAATTAGTGAGTTTCTATAAAAATTTGGAAGGTGGGTTGTAAAGTCATCCTTACTATAGACTATTCCATTTGATTTTCAAAAGCCAGAAAAAATGATTTTCCTTTACTAATCGAACAAGACTTTTTTACTGTGGTCTCCATCAAAGATCAATGAATGGGTTCACATAAGCCCTGGCTGAGTTCTGAGAAGTCTTGTGTGAATGATTTGGATGTGAATGGAGCTGCCTGCTTGGATCAGTCAATGCAGTTCATCAGATCTTCACATTGAATACTGTGCTATTTGTAGTGTGCACAAGAAAGAAAATTCTTTGTTGCAGAGACAGAATTTGCACAGTTTTAGCTTCCGCTGATTTCTACAAAAGCCACTTACTGACTATACATAGCTTTAAAACAGAGTATAGTTGTCACACCCATTGGTCTATAATAGCAAAGCAGTTTGAGAATTGATGGAACACCAGCAGAGGACTGGAGAGCAAAACTTTGTTGGTTTTTTTTTGGGGGAATATTTTACAGTACTATGACAAATAGTACCTTTCAGAATGGTAAGAGAGCCACAGCTGTTTGCATGTGCATCAGGATGGATGATTTTAACATGCATTAAATTTTCTAGAAATGCAGAAGCATGGCCAAACCTGTAGCACAAATATAAGATTACATTTCTATTCCATTTCCTTTGTTCTGCCAGAATCAGGCCACTGAAACATTTAATAAACCTGGTAAAATAAAGATGAATAATTACTGAGGCTCTTTGTTTTAAAGAAATGCAACTTTCTGAAAGCTATGGCCAATGAGAATGATTTCAAGATAATTGCTCATAACTGTTGTCATTTACTGCAGCCTTAGTGAATACACTTGTTTTGCTGCTCCGGGAGCATTCAGGAGACAAAACCCCACAAACTTTTCCATAGCAAGATAAGCAGAGACTAGCATTTCCAGGATTTATTTCCTACAGTATCAAAAAATGACTGTTTCTTGCTGATGCAACAGCATCTGTTTGCAGACAGCAAACAGCTTCTGTTTGCAACTTCAGATCTACAAACAGTAGTTGATAAAGTCTCATAGCAACTCTGCCAAGAAAGGAAACTGCCTCTTCCATCATATAGGAAAACACAGTGATCTTTGCCCCAGAATACAACTGCAAACACACAATTTTTAAAGAGGAAATTGTTAAAATATCAAATGAAATCCAAATAATGCTATAACAGAAGAAAATTTTACAGTTAAAATTTTCACTTGGATATAATGGTTAATTAGAAAAAAAAATAGAAAAACAGGTGGAGGGGGGCAGTGTTTTGTTTGGGTGTGAGTTTTTTTCCCCTTCTTTTTTCTTCTTGCATTCTTATCTTCTTGAGCATAATTGGAAAGTACCTTAGCTGTAATTGTTCCTCAAAAAAGGTACCTTAAGCTGAGCAGTGACAGTAAATTTGAAGACCATCAATTCTGCTAGCCCCGACAATATGCACTTTGCAAATCTGTTATGCAAATATCAATCTACTAAACCACAGTTCCTTTTTGGAATGCCACAGTGAGCGGAAAGTCATCAGCCCCACTGCACTCTGGCATAACTTAAAGATTGAAGCATCTGATGCTCATTTTAGTCCTACGTCTGACTTTCTGGGGTTTTGTAGGCTCCCTGGTGCCATAGCTGGGGTTTTGTTCTCAGTCAGAACACTGATGCTATTCCAGGGTAGAATTCAGCTGTGCTGTGTTTTACAGAGAGGAAAATATTTAATGCAGAAGTACTGTGCTCCCCTGGTGAGCGGTAAACCTGTTTAACAGAAGTCAAATTGTATCAATCTCACAAATCATTTTTCTTACGCTACAGAGAACAAAACCACTTTATGGGCACCATTACAGTTCCAATACAAATGGCAGAGACAGGTGTGTGATCTCCTAATCCAACAATGGCAAACATCTACCCACATAGCATCACTCTCAAAGCAGCTGTTTTCAATAACATGAGCTATGCTTTATGAAAGTGGATATTTAGGAGCAAAAGTACTAAGTGATACTTGCTGCAAGTCTGTTCTATCATTTTTGACAAAGGGAGAGAATATTTTCTTGTCTCCCTCTCAACAATTTTTTCCCTTTTCTCTTTACAGAGCAGGGAAGAAGATAATGTCAATTCTAAAGTTTTAACCAATGAGACTAAAGCCTTGGTGATGCTTCTTTAATTAAAGCATTTCTCACAAGGGTCTTGAGGTGCAGAAGAAGGAAGAATAAGGCACAGGGATTTAATTTTATGCAAGTTCTTCTTTGAATTGCAGATATATACAATCTGGTTTAAATCAGTGAAGGAAGGGAGCTTGAGCAACCAGTTAGGCTCCATTCCTGCATGTTAATGAATACCCTGTAGAGCAGTATGAGAAGACTGCCAAAATTATATTGATTTTATTACTTAGAAACATTCCATGGCACAATGTAATGCAATATCACCTCAGCAGAACAGCTAATGCCTTGGGAAGTAGAATAGTTGTAGCATAAGTATCTCAGCAAGTACTTAGATAAGCAAGAAGCGCAGGACTTCCTGTAAGCCTTTAAGACAGCAAGTCTGTATTTCCTTCTGAGATATTGGCTCTGGCAGAAGGTACAGAAAAAGGCCATCACAGCCCATGTACTGGACACTTTTCCCCTGTAGTTAGAACGAGGTATTGGCATGGTATTACTGAAAAACCCAGCTTTTAAAGACAGAAGCAAACTTAACAGGATTCTGTGACATTTCTATTTGTTGGTTATATCAGGGTTTTTTTCAAAGGCTATCTGAACAACAGATATTAAAAGTAACTACTGGGGAAGTGCTATTTTTGAGGAGGTCTGAAAGGTAACCCAAATTGTTTCAAAATAGTTATTAAATGAAACATAACATGTAAAGATGTGAAGTACTCCCGGTTTGTTTAGCAGGTGGATGTTAACTCCAGAAAGATCTGTGTGTACTCAATTACTAAGAAAACATCCCAAATACCTGTGGGAAAGTGACTCTCTCAGGTCAGGACTCCCTGTCCTCCTCCAAATCAGGTTGCAGAACAAATTTCACTTGCAATGTAACACCTTTTTCAGGATGGGCACAATCAAAGACTCTCATTGCAAAATGCCCTTTTTAGAGCCCTTGTTTGTATAATATGGCACGGATTTTGGGCAGGATCATTTACCCCACCCTCAGCTCCCTGGTGCCATAGCTGGACGGCTCCTAATAACTGAGACTTCTATCCTACAGCACTCTGGGATCTGCAAGGCAGACCTGCTTAGTGCACTGTAAATGTTTTTACCTCCACTGCTTTGTGATGAGAAGATAATGCTCATTACCATGCACATCCAGGACTAAGAGTTTATTCATTTGAGTGCAGTTTGTAGTTCTGGCTGTATCAGAAACTCTACTGATCTAGTGGAAAAATTTGTCCCATGCCAAATTTCTATGTGCCTTTTCTTCCCCCAGATCTTATACAACATAGGATCAGTTAGTCAGGAGATCTGGTCTTGCGCCACTGAGGTGGAAATGGTTGTTATGGCAAAAGTAAAAATAAATGCCATTCCCAGGGAGAAATATGAAAAAAAATGTTATTTCCTCTTCTAAACAGAGATTTAGGTTTATCTGTTTATTTCTTTATGTAGAGAGACAGAATAATTTAAGAAACCACAGAAATAAAACCATGTTGAATGCAAGTGGCTAAAGCTGTTCAGCTTACAGTAAATTCTCGGTTCTGAAGCTTCTAGAAAGCATGTTTAATTAAATTTCATTAAGCCACACTACACCTTGCTGATATCTGCTTATTCAGATTCAAACACTTGTGGAATATGTATAGTTTAATCTAGAGAAGAAAGCTCATTTGTTTAAAACAAACTGATTCAGATAGGTCATAATAAAAGTCTACCATAATAAACATTATCATAATAAATCACAACAAATCATGAGTAAGAAAACTTAACAAATTCATAAAGGTTTAAAGTAATATTCTGTGCCTACTGATCTCCCAGACCACCTTAAAGGTAATTTTTCCTGAATTATTTCACTTACCAGAAGCCAAATATATGTGTGTAGGCAATGTGAGAGAGAACCTCAGTGATGACTGAAACATAGTCACTAATCAGTTTCTACTATGCAGCTGATGAAATAAAAGTTAATTCCTAGAGATCACAGTCTTCAAGGGCAGAGGTTACAGAGATCATAAAAACTGAATGTGGAGTTCTTGGAAGTTTGTGGTCTTATCTGATATAAATGCAATTGAACTGGGGCCATTTAAATGGGACCTTATCAGTTTACACTAGATGAAAATCTGAAATTCTGGACCTCTGGATCTCAGATGTTCAAATGTAATAACTCTATATCCTACTTGTTTCTGGTAATTAAAGAATTGATATAAAGAACACATTGCTGACAAAGGTTTCTGTGTGCCATTTTTGGCACCACTCTTGTCAGACCAAAATGTGGGGTTTTTTGTGTTGTGGGGGTTTTTTTTGTGTGGTTTTTTTTGTTTTGTTTTGTTTTGTTTTGTTGTTGTTGTTGTTTATTTTTTGTTGTTTTTTACCCCCTCAACACCAGACTCAGATGTGATATTTGATCTTGAAGGGAGAAAGGCAAACTCTTTTTGGACTCCATTCACAGTTTTCTTCTCCATTACCCAAATATGCATTGGAAATTCCACAGCAGTGCCACTCCTGCAAGTAGTGACAACTAACATCTGCAATGGGAACGGCAGGGAAAATTAGACAGACAGAATGTAATTACTTGCATTGGAATCTGGCCAAGACATTCAAATTAGCAACAGGATGATGAAAAAAATCTTGTAACAAAATCTGTAGTCAAGTAACACCTGGAGTGCCCTTTTTGCTAAGTAAATGCAGTATCAAAAGCTGGAGGATGGCAGCAGCAGCCAGAAACTTAACAAGACTGATCCTAACACCAGGTGGATGCCTTGTGTAGGATACACAGCATGTCTGCCTGAAGGGTGTGGCAACCACTTCTAGCTCTTCCTCAAGGGAAGGGAATTAAAGCTCCTCCTCTTCATGAAGGGAATTAAAATCAGCTTCTGGACAAAAGGACTGGAACACATTGGCGTGTGGCTGGCGACCTCTGGCTCCAGGAAGTGTAGAAAAAGAAGTTGGAAAAATTGTCATCAAGGATATAATAATTTGAGCACGTTTTTCTTGATGTGTTAGATTTCATTACACTTTCCAGAAGAGATGAAATAACCACAGAAACTGGTTCTGACTTTATTCACTGTGATTAAATGAAATAACAGTTATTTTCTTAAGATTTCATCTGTAGATTAGCTCTGCTGAATCAAAAACTAAGAAAACAGATCAGATGCTCTGAAAACAAAACACTGCACAGAAGAACTGCTGCTATAACATAAAACCCCCATCTGCACCTGTGCTGCTTAAAGAGGAGCTGGGCTTGGCATAATGGTCTGTAACTGTTCAAATAGAATTTGATTCTAGAATCAGCTTACTATCTCCCCTTTTTCTACTCCCCCCTCCACTGTAAAACCAACCAACAAAAGATATTTCTGTTATGGAGAAGTAAAGAAGCTGGAAGGACAGTGAGTAAATCAAGGTTTGACACTGAAGGATGAAGTCTGTTGCTCATCCCTGGTTCAGGCTCTGTCTGGTTATAGGCAGCTGGAAGATGCAGATTGGCTCCTACAGAATTTTCCAAGGTGGCCCTTTCTCCTGCCTGCAGCTCCTTTCCGTACAAGGAAGACAACAAGGCTTGTTTTCTGGGGAAAGCAAAAGATAAAAATAACTGGTGTCAGTAACTGATGTGTACAAATGTTATGTTCTCTTTAGATAATGCTTGTACGAATCCAGAAAATGAAGATGGAAAAATAAAATCTAAACTTGGGCTTGGATTTACTAGGAGGCAAAAGCATGAGGCTCCTAATTGTTATTGAATCAAAAATATAGTAAACCCAAAAGGTTTATAATAACATTACCTGGCAAATTTCATCATGATACATTATTAGCGCTAAGGAAATGCTCACTCTGTGATGCAGTATGGAGCACCGTCCTGTTGGAACACTGGTTAAATCTCAGTTGGTTTAATAACAAAGGTAATGTGGCTGGTGATAGTTTGAAGATCCCGTTATCCACAATATTTGGCTGAAGGAGAGAAGCACAATCAGCAAGAGAAGTCCCAAAATCTGAATCTGGTGCTTTTGACAGAGTGCTGGGCAGCTCTGCAATACCACAGCAAAGTAGGAGGAGAAAAGTAAAGGACACAGGCACAAAAACATCAAATAAAACTGCTGAACTAGGAATTCCAGAAAGGGCCAGAATTATAATTTCCAAAATAACTTGCGTTCAAGTAATTTCTGTGAAATTTTGTCTTGAGAGATAGTGTTATATAATACAGTCGCACTCCAAGTGTGTCTGTTATCTAAGCTTATTGCTTGTATTTTGTTCACCCACATATAGATTTCAAACCATCCAGGTCCATTAATTTCAAACAGTAATTTTTTGATTCTCTAACCTGTAGGCAAGCCAACTTCAGAACAAGCAAACAGTTATGGATCATGCTCTGCTGGTTCTCAGAGAAGAAAGAAAAAATGCAGTAAAATTTTGAAGGGGTTTTGAATATCAGAAGCATCTTTAGAAACCCCTGAAGTCCAGAATATTTCTGATTTATACAAACCTAAAGCAATAGAAAGGATGAGAAGAATAGAACAGGCTTAAAAACAGCCTCAAAGATTAGTGCTGCTCAAAGGTTACAGGCAGCATGAAACATCCCACCAGAAAGGTGTGCAAGGAACAGTTTAATGAGGATGTTTCTGATTTACAGTCAGTAGGATAAGAAAAACATTGTTCTGCCATCCTGATGAGACAGCCTGAGTACACCCTAAAGAAATACTCAACACATTTCCTTCTGAGTCAATAGTACTGATAAGCCAGCAAACTGGCTTCAAATCATCACAGTCCATATGTTTTCTAACGCCTGGTCATATACAATGTCAATGCTGTCACAGAGCCTATTGAACCCTTTCTATTCCTGACCCAGGGCCAATAGGTGCAGCAAAGTTCCCAGTGCAAATGGAGTGCAAGTGTGCCATGAGGTCCAGCAAGACAGACAGGCTCCACAAACAGGGAAGCAAGAGCTGCATGCCAGCTACCTAATTGTGGAGTTGGTCCTTGCTGGGAAGCCAGCTGCCTTCCCAGCTTTCCAGATGGAAATGAGAATGTAAAAGATAGTAGACAATGAAGGGTACATGAAAATCAACTTAAATAAACACTACTTGCACTATAATTGTGATCTCTTCTGACTGACCTTTTTTATGAAAAGCACTTCAGGGTTTTCCTTTTTCTGCATGAGGTAAAAAAGTTGAGTATAGAAGGTGATGAAGCAAAAAGTACATTGGAGCAGTTGTTTTTAATCTGCAAGTATACAACCACATATAGCAGCTATAAGGGAAAGGTTCAGAGGTTCCTTTTGAATTATTACAGTTTGCACTTTTACATGAATCTTTTCAAAGTTCTTCCATTTTACAAGCTGAGATAAATGCTTGTATTTTCTTCTCTCTCTGTGTAGCAGGGCATACACCCCCTCTCCCCACCACAGGTGGCTGGTGCAGATAGGAGAGATAACCCAGGCGGACAAGACTCAGCAGGTATCATCTCCTGACGCCAAAAGGTCTACAAGCCTAACTAAGAATCAACACCTTGGTATGGAGAACAGATGTGGGAAGTGATAAAAGAAAAAACATAGGTGACCAAAAGGCCTCCTTTACATTATAAAAGTACTCCAAATTATCACAGAAGCAGAAGTCTCCTATAAACACCCTGAGAATGTTCAAGGGACTTCTTCCCGGAGTCTGGACTCAGGTTCCATGGTTACTTTCCCAGGAATTGAGGGAAAGGATTTTGATGTGTGTTCCATCACAACTGGATGGTAATTAGATCCTAATCTATACTATTTCTTTGCTAGCTGTAAATTTAATGGTACCTTTAACCACGTGTGTAATACTAGTTGTCTCTTTTTGTCCTTATCCGTGTGTAGTAAGTCTGTTTTAAGTCTTATGTCTGTTAGTTTTGTGTCTATTAAATAAATAATGCATTCTATAACAGACCGAATCAGCCATTATTAAAAAACTTGTTAATGAGAGTGGGTCTTGTGGTGCTGGACACCTCAATAAAACTACTGCCTGCTGCCAGAGGCCTGGGCAAAAGGCAGGGACTTATTTAAACACCCAGATCTAATTCGTAACACTCTGTTTTCATGCAGACAGTGATGCCAAGACTTCCTCCTACTCTTAATCAATGAGAACGAGATAGCAGCTCTTTGGAGCCCCAGAAGAGGGTAGGTAATTTCTGACTCGCACAACACTTAGATAATGCCTGAGATAAGATGAACACTTATCTGAACAAGCTTCCCTATACAGAATATTAGCAGAGCATCAAGGGTTGAGTTCCAGCTGGCTCACTGATGTCAATACTATGATATTTATTTCACTGTGGCATATTTATCCTTAATTACATAATAAACCATTTCCAACAGTGTGACATGAATGTAAAAGTAACCCACACACCCCAGTTGCTAGTACATGGTTATGGCCATTAAGCTACAGCTGAAAATGTCTGCAAAAATCTGATAAGGTCATTGCGGGATTACAAATCACTGCAATTTCAGTCCATCCAAGTCATTAGACAATCCTCCTAAAACTCTGGATTTGACCTCCATCATCAGAGAGTTCAGAAAGAAACATACATATTTCTCTACATGAAATCAGTACCCAAGTAGGATAAGAGTGAATTCAGGTAATATCACACAGTAAGTTTAGATTTACATAAAGAAAGATAGAAGTTTTATTACACAGAAGAAAGAGGAGAACAGATAGGACCGAAACAAATCAGAATGTGAAAAAGTAGAAATGGTGGGAATTCTCACCTGTCTCTTTCTTGAGATTCAAATATTTTGCAGAGATGCAACATGAGTTTTTAGGTCTTACAGATATTTTCCTCCACAAGAAACAGCCCCACCAGATTTTACTGCCAGTAAGGGTATCTAGCTGTATATTCCCACATTTGTGCCAGTATCCATATGAAAGAGTCAACTGATTTCATGCAGAACAATAATCAGGTAATGTGTATTACAGAATCAAACTTAAATCCCTTTACTATTAATTCAGCAAGTTAAGTAACTCAGTGCTCAGTATTGGAAGAGAAAAGTGTATTTCCCAGAGTTTCTAAACCTACAAAGTGCAATGCATAAACAGCAAACAGAGATTTAAGAAAAAGATCAGATTCACAGAAAAATATTTGAAAATTATTCTTGTATAAGGAAAAAAATGTAGCAAACCTAGGAAGACTACTTGATTACTAAAGCAAAATTTGTCCAGCTTTATCCATCAGCACTTTAGGAATTGCCTGTGCTGACCATCTACTGCTCACTGAACTCCTGGACTATTATATGTGATAGGGAGGATAGAGGAATCCTGGATTTCTCTCCAACATATGTTTTAAAATAACAAAGGATGTTGATAAACACAGAATGCTACAATTGTACATTCCTGGTTACCTCCTCAGGTGGTATTTTCATAAAATCCTAGTTAGACAGCAACTGCCTTCCAAAACGTAACACATACAGAGAGAGTCAAAGGCCATTCTAAAGATAATCAAGTCTTTCATACTACTGTCCATGGATTTCCTTCCTGTCAGGAACCCACCCTCTAAGTACTATTTGTCTTTAGTGTAACGGTTGACATCGCTTTTAAATTTTCTAGTGATGCAAAATTTAACTGTTAGCCCAGGAAAACCAGAATGAAATTTGCAGAATCATGCATTAAATCTTCTTGCGGATTTTCTTGACCATTACATGGTTACAGGAATTAAGCCCAGGTTCCTTGAAATATGCCATAAGTAGATCAAAGGAGTTTTCTTACTACCTGCCTGTTGCTGACTTAGGGGTCCTTTCCACAGAGATGTCTGCCAGGAAAATGAGCCTCTACCCAGGTTCACAACTGATGGAAACTAATTTGAATGTGCTTCATGGTTGGTGTGAATTAGTGGAGCCCAGGTGACCTCACTCTAATCTGAGAGCTTCTACCACTACAGATTTGCATTTAGAAATTACTCATCAAGTCAAATTCCAAATACTTTCATATCCTCTCCAATCACCGAGACAAGGAGTGTGTGTTCTTTGGCCTTTCATATGTAATTATTAGTCAGAAAAATACTCCAGCTAAATGAATCTCTCTCTCTTGCCATCTTTTGTATTTTCTAGTTCTGCTTTACAATGCTTTTCCCTCCACTTTATGTTCCAGAATTCACCTTCTTCTGTTACTACAACTGAATTTAAAGAAATGATTTTAACATTTGATGAAGTAACTATTAAAATAAAGCTCTCTTTTTCCTTTTGATAGACAGTCATGTACATAAGTCAATATCTTTAAGTATCAGGCATACAGTGATGACCTTATCCTTTACTCATAACCAGGGATCTGGCCCTAAGTTTGTGTAAACAACATCCCAAACCCAAGCACATAAGTAAAGCAAGCCAGTGTTTGTTACAGTGGTTTCTAAACAAATACAGAATTTGCTCCAAATAGAAGTAGACTGAAAGAATGGAAATAATTAAATTTTCAGGATGCCCAGTCAATGACAAAAGATTAAACTGGCTGTCTTGTGGCTAAATTAATTGGTAGGATATCATTGATGAGTAGATGCCAAACCCAAGTCCCCAGAGATTCTAGGACCTTTAAATTCCTACAAATGCCTCCTGGAAGGTGTCTAGAACTCAGTCTGTATTGCAGGAGTCAGCCTCCTCACTTGTCAGCATACATGCAGCTGGCAGCTGTCCCTGCATTACCTTAGAGCCTTGAGTTCACTTTTCCTTCTTATTCCCTCTGCGGTTATTCAGAACACCCTTTATTTCCTTTAGCATTATGGGAGTTCCTTTATTTCTCCCCCCTCAAACTGGTATTTATCAGGAAACTATTTCTGGCATTGAACACCTACACAGCATCCTTTCTTTCTGTTTTTATCATATCTATGACCTTAGAATGTGTCCTGTAGTTTTTCCACCTGACGCTGCTGTAGCTACATGCCAAATATCTCCAGGTATAACAGATGGTGGAGGAGCTGTCTGTATTTTCAGTCCAGAGTCAATCTTTTCAACAGGTTATGACAGTTCATGAACTATTTATCTTTCCTTATGCTTTTTCTGCCTTTTCTTTATTATTTAAAAAACAAACACCACCCTGTGCTTTGCAGCAAGCGAGGGCAGTTGGAACAAGGAAGATGTTTGGGGTGGTGCAGGGTTAATCCCAGTTTTGACGTGGGTAAATGTGAAGTAGCTCATATTACTAGGATTGGGAAGATGTATTTCTTCACACAACTTTGTACAAGTATAATTTAAAGCGTCTGTTCATTATAATTTCTGGCCTTAAAAGCCTCTGTCATCTCACAGTATGGGAGAGAGGGGAGAGGCAGAAATCCAAGTTCTATTTAGCATCTCTATTGCTTTTTAATGATCTCTTTAGAGTCTTAAATGATCATTTAATATCTTCTGTCATCATTTTTCAGCCTCTCACACAATCCTAAGTGTCACTGTTGGTTTTCATGGCTTTTAGTTCTCTAGCATTTCCAGGCATCAGCAAACTTTTACTCCTGTCTAAGCCGGCAAGGATAATAGTCATATCCATCACAACAGGAATTCAGTGACAATTCACTGAGCTCATCCTAAACATCCTCAATGCAGTTCATTACTTGCAAGTCCATAAAGTCTGTTTTTCCTATGCTCAGTGTGAATCTGCTCCATTTCAGCTCTTTTCAGACCACTGTCTCTTATACTTGGAACACCAAATGCTGCATATTCCAGCTCAGTGACATCAGTGCCTGTGAAAAGCCACTGCTTCTCATTTGGGCCCTTTCTTTACAGCCACAACCTATCTTGTTTTATAGTCAATTAATGTTTATTAATGTTCTAATGTCTGATAAATTATATTTTTTCTTTTTGTGGAATTGAAGAAATAAAAATTATTTTCACTTAATTTTTCTGACAAAAATTACACCATCTCCTTAGCAACCTCTTCTCTTTCACCTGTTTCCCAGGATCTCATTAAAATTTTGGTATTTTCTCCCCTGTTCATATTTTTATCTTTGTCAAATACATCCATGCCTGCTTTCACCTGTGTCTCATTAACATCTAATTTATTGGTATTTAATTTTGTTAGGAATATCTTGAATGTAGTTTTACATTAACCTATATCTCTTATGAGTTTATTTGAGATTAGGATCAATACATATGCCTTTTTCTTCTGCTTTTACTTCTCATACGATGACAAGTATCCTGGAAAATTATGAATTGTTAATTATTTTCCAGGAATTCTTAACATCTGCTTAGATATTTATAAATTGATTTCCACATTCTAGCAAAGCAAAAACCAAATGATCAAACCCCATAGTTTATTTCACAATCTGTATCCTCTAAAAAACTAGAAAACAAACTATTATTAGAAATACAAGCAATAGATACCCTGCAAAAATGAAATACAAAGTGATGTAAACGAGTAACAGAGAGCTCATTTTAGCAGCATTCAGAATACATGTGTAAGTGCACACAGATATCTGCTTTAAGCATATTGTTAATCTCAGAACTTGGTGTTAAAACATTTCTCTGAGTTTTCTTTAGGGTGCACTCTTTGGGTGCCTTTCAGGAGACATTTCACTGCACAGCCTCAGATTGCTGAGAGCACAGGTTTGGCAGAAACAAGCATTGTTCTGCTGCTCTTTCTTTTTTTTTTCCACACAAGTTTTTCATATTTAGGGCTGAGAGGGAAGAAAAAGAGATACCATGTGGAGGCCTGTTCAAAGTTAAAGAAATTTGTGACTTTTTATTTACACTGGTCATAAGACACTTCCTCATGATATAGAAACATAGCTCCTGAAAGTAGAGACTCCTCTGAATTTCCCAATACCTTCCCAGTTTAATGGATAAAAGCAAATCGAAGGGGGAAACTTTCTTCCCACCCCTTGAAAGAAGCAAAACCTACAGCAACACTGGCAAAATGTGAAAATGTAGTTTCGGCCCAAATTAAATGCAAACATATGTAGAAGAAAAAAACCCCAAATATATACATACATATATCAAAGCTCAAACCTACTGTTGTCTCTATTGAGAGGAAGCAATAAAATCCAACAATTCCTCCTCCTCTCCCATAAATTTAGCACTTGGCTAAATTTACTGAGCAGTTATTTCCAGGAAGCTTTCTCCACAATCATTCTGGTCTCCCTTTCTCTCACTACAACCAGCAGAGGAGTTGGGAGAAGTGTGACATTCTGACAGAGGATGGCACTGTGAGGAGACAGAAGAATTAGATGACAACTGGGCACAGAGCCATCAATTCTTTAGCTGGAATATTTTGCCTTTCAAGGTTTCAGATTTAAAAGTGTGGGTAGGGGTAAGGGAGAAGGTTTAAAGAGAGCCTTGGGAAGAGAGAGAGAATGGGGCAGGGAAAGCTGCAATGTAAGCAATATAAATAGATTTGCAGGATCCTTTGTGTGTCCTGAATGGGAAGCTTATCAAAAAGAGCACAAAGCTGTTCTGACAAGATAACACAGTGAGTGGTATCAGAAAAAAAAGTAATCTGTTAACAGATCTTACAAAAGGCTTTTTTTTTTTGGTTACACAAGTGCACTTGGGCATTCATAAAATGAACATGGCAAACCTCCCGATGAACGGCTGAAAGTGTAAATGGTTGGTCTCTGAGCAAACAGAAAATGCTTAAGGAGAAGTTGGTTATGAAAAGCAAAAACTTTTCAAATGGCAAGATGCTGACAGGTGATTCATTGTCTGTCAGAGATATCAATACAGTTTTCAGGAAATATTTAACTCTTGCCATTATTCGCTTTCTATGTGTGACTCTGGGGTTTTATTTTTTAACTTCTATTTGTGTCTGGGAAACAGCAAAAACAAGTCATGTGCTCCATCTACTCAGGGTAAATAAGCATTAGCATCTTTATTCCATTGAAATTAGACTTTTTTTGAAACCTATGTTGACTTATTGTTTTCTTTGGTTTTTATCAGTATATTTTGCCTCATCTAATGCCACTTCAATATCTTCTGCTAACACTGGATGCAGGGCATGGGGGTCTTATTTGTACAGGCTTGAAAACCCCTGTTAGGATGAAAAAGCATAATCTCTTATGTTTTAAATATAGTTTTAATCCATAGTTATCACTGCAGATCTAAAGTGCCAGAATTATTCAGCTTGCTTTAAAATAATTACAAAATCACCAGGGACACTTGAGGAATTTTTCAAGGAAATTAAAAAAATCAAAAAATTCAGGGTGCATGCCTCAGAATTTTGAAGCAAGGAGATAAGTTACTTGAACTGAAAGAAAAAGTCCGAAACAGATCAAATGTCCAGGCTCTGCTGTAAAGGAGAACCTGTGTCACAATGTATGTTCTCATTCAAAGTTAACTAGGCAAGAATGTGTTCACAGTTCCTGGTAACCTTTTTTGAGAAATTAAACCACATTTTCTTATATAAGAACATAAAGAATGGCCTATTGAGAAAGATATTACTTGGTGTTGTGTTCTGCTCTAGACAGTGCCATACAAGACAGTATTAAGACAACAAACAGGATTTTCCTTTTTGTACAGTCCCCTGACCTTGCTGTTCCCTTGCACCCCATCCCCCTGTGATAGTGGATCTAGAGCGCACATTGCTGCAAGGTTCCCTTTAATGAGCAATTAAAAATTTAGTCCTTTTACAGAAGAAATGTGTCCTTCTACTCCTTGCTGATACTGTTCAGCTGTCACCTCAGCCTGTTGTGGCAACAAATTCCATTAAATTCATAAACATCTTAATAAAAAAGTACATCCTTTGTCTTAAACCAACCACCCACCAGTCCAACCAATCCATGTTTGTTCTAGCCCCAAGGGATTTGATGAACACCAGTTTTTCATTCACTTTATTGTCATGATTTTGTAAACCTTGGCTGTGTCCCCTACTCTAGCCTTTTTTTTTCTCCAGACTGCAGAGTCCCAGCTTTTCTTTTTTTCAGTTTCCTTATAAGAGAGTGTCCACATCCTTTCACATTTCAGTTGCCTTTCTTTGCACTTTTTCTAACTCCATCAAATCTTGAGATGCAGAAAACAAATCTACCTACAGCTGAGCACACCAAGGTTTCGTTTACTCACAAAGTGTTGCTTCTCTCCTCTTCCCATTTCTCTTCTGACTAAGCATGTAATTTTACCACCCTTACAAACCTCCTAACCTGCCTTTTTGCTCTTCTAACATCCCTGGCTTCTCTTATATTTTATAAGCCTCTTAGTCCTTCCTTTTCCAAACTCAAATGTTGTATCTCACTGAACTCTGTTAGAAGCCTGACAAGACACATCCCATCCAACAGCAGCCTTCAGCAGCTGCTTCATGGACTGCTGTGCCAAGGAACTCTCAGATACTTCTGTTTTGTCTGTTTGCAAATGAGTGTGAATCACAAGAGACCTGCCCACATCTACTCCCAAGCTACTAAAAAAGGCAAAACAAAACAGATAAATTTAAACCACACAGGAGAAGCTAAAGTGGGGTTTTATTTTCAAGCTCAGAAATTTCCTTTTTGGTGTGCTGGGAGGAAGAAAGAAGAGAAAGCCTTGGTAAAGCCAATTTTATTTAACAAAAGAGGATAAATTTTGAGATTTTTTCCTATAGAGTAAGCATACAATGAATAACCTTAAAAACCTGATGACATTTTCTCTTGGCCTGTGAGCTTAGACTCCTTTAACAGTTCCATCTATACCACAGGGAACTAGAAACCACTTACTGCATATGTCAAATTTCCAGCATGACTTCCTAATACTTCACAATTATTTCCACACCCTTCCTCTCCCCNATTTTGTGAAAATTTTGAAGACACTTTTCTCTAAACCACTGTACACAAACATCACACTCTTGGCTTTGCCTGATTCAAACAAGAAAATCAGCTGCACATTTTTTGTTTAAGGCTTTGGTCCTTTTCTCACTTGTAGCAAAAGGTTTATTTATTTTAAGCCTTGAAGCTGTTCTAGTCAGCTCCCCTCATGCTGAGAGAAAAGCACGCTTCATCCATTACTATCTCTTCAAACCTCCTAAGGAGATAATTAGGCATTGCAATTGATTGCAATTTATTACTCAGACAGTCTGCTCTAACTTTTTTTTGTTTTGTTTTTAAACCGTAACTTTATAGTCGCAGAAAATGACATGGAAATCTAGCCAGATTTCCTTAAGTGCAATTCATTCTAAATCATGCTTGTTTTCTTTTTATCCCTTATGTCTTGTCTAATATTTTTAATGGACCATGGAAAAGTGTTCAGTTACACTGTTATGGCACAGAGCAAATTTGTTTCATACAAGAAAACAGATAGTATTTTATCCATTCATAGTATCTCACTGATTTTTCTGGCTCACTCTTTCCCATAACCTCTACTGCCCATCTGTATTAGTTATGACTGATTAAAAAAACCCCACAATGCCAGCTCAATATTTATGTTTTATCATTATTTTGGTTACCTACAGCAAGTTTGAGTATAATGTTCCAGTTGTTGCCCAGACAAATATATTTTTGTGGAATTAAGCAACAGTCAGCCATACACAATTTCCTGAGGGAAATGCATATTTGGAAACAAATATAATGCATATATGAAAACATGCTTTAATTTAATTTTGTTCTATTGTTGTGTGTGACAGCACTGCTGAAGGGTTTTCATAACATGTTTAAGGATACCATGGGGACACATTACACAGGCATGATTTATGTGATATGCCCAACAGCATTCCAAAATGAAATGGTGGCTCTGATCTCTCAAACCAAAAAGCTACAGAACAAAAAGCATGAGTTCTTAACAGCTTGATTCAATAAAGTTCCATGGTTAGTACTATAGCCAGGCAAGTCAGAATCCCTCACCTTCAGAGTGCTTAGACTCACTGCCTACCCTTCTGGAATGGGTACAAGTTGTTACAGTAAAGGCAGAAGAATCTTCTAAAGTTCAGCAGTAATTATTTACTGGAAACAGACAACACAGGTTGATTTTTAAGATGCATTTCCAAAACAGTGATTTCACCACTTGCAACAGTGGTGTCTTGAGTTTTTAATTTTTTGTGGTGTTTTATTGGTCTTAGGACTTTTCTACAAGTTTGTAAATACACAAAACATAGCAGAGGTGCCCTGAATGTTCTGCTATCTTTATTATTGTGATCCGCCTCAATATCAGTTTCATTTCCAAATGTGTCAAACCAAAATGACCAAAATGACTCCACTCTCTCTTCCTGCTGTACTCAAACTCTTCCTAAGATTAAGAGATAATATACAGAAAACTAGTCATCCTGAAACACTGAACAAGCTTTAAAGTACAGCATTGGACTCAAAGGGAATATTGTGTTTGGCTTGGGAGCTTTTAGGACAAGGAGGCTCGAATTTGAATTTCATTTGTCTCAAGTTGCAATTGCTCCCCCTTTTACCGCAAGGTACACAAACCAGCCATTGTTTCTGAAGTCTAGAAGTCCTTTCAAATTGGTAATATTAGACTTTACTCCTTCTGTTTTCATCTGGCTGGCAGATATTGCTTCTTTCTAGCCTACCAGAAGGAGAAAAAAACCCATCAGGTATGCCCCCCACTCCCAAATCTTCCTCAACTACAGCAATAAGCAAATAATTTATTTCCAATTTAGCATCTCTCACATGAAAGAACTATATAGCAGTATATAGTTATAAAAATCATATGCCAGCTTCCTGACCTAATTCTATTCCTCACAAAACCTTTTCTTTGGGAGACTTCTTGAATAAAACAGCTTCTCTCAGTTGGCATTTCATAAAAAACCCCAAACAAAACCACACAAAACACCAACCCATGATGTTTGTTGAGGGGACAAAGTTATTCTGAAAAAAATTTTGAACAGATACATTGTCTTTACCATTCAGCAGAATGACATTTTCTAGCCTAAGAGAGGGAGAGGTAGAGATCTATCCACTCATCTCAAAGTCAGCACTGCACTTGCAGCTCAGATCTACAGCAGAAGTTGCAATGTGAACTTTGATCCTGCTTCATCTTTCTCCCCCTCTTCTCCAAGGAATGTATTGAACATGCTTACTTCAGTTTTAAGCCACTTCCATGTTTCACTTGGTTTCTTTTGCCTGAAAACATATGTACATCCGCCCTATATCACTGCAATGAACTTTTACTTATATAAAAGATTTTTCTTAAAATTCTTTGCAGATGTAGAAAAGAGTAAGAATATTTCATTCAACATTTCATTCAAACACAAGAAGAAGTACCTGTGTTAATCACTGATTTTGATGTGAGTCAGTTTTCCTGGAGATCTGTGAAAGACTTCTTTGGCTCCACAAGGATGAGCAATCCTACACATGCTCGTTATAGGAAACTATATGTTCAATTCAGTGTATCACTTAACATTGCTCAATTTTGAGTGGGGCTCTCTGTAAATCAGAATCTTTCTCCTTTAAGTCTTCAAGGATTGTGAGCATGGAAATTAAGAGAAAGCCACCAAGTTCACTGTCTCGGTTTGAAAGACAAGTAACTGCCAAGGAAGGCAGCCTCCTTTGGAATGGAAAATATGACCCCCTCCCCTCTGAATTATTATAATTCTGAAATTAAGGGGTTTTCAGGCAAAGACATGAGAAAAGGAATAACAGTTCTTTACTAGTGTATCTGTAACAAGGCAAAAAACCAACAACAATGGTAACAACAACAAACAAGAACAGAAAACCCAATAAACAGTCTCTTCCCGCTCTTTAAGCCATTTCCCTGTTGCTGCAGTTCCAGTCACAGCCGGCAGGGGCGCTGGTGGCTCCTGGCAGGGCAGGGCAGGTGCGATGATTCCCCCACAGCTGCAGGGGCGCTGTGGCGCGAGTCCAGCTGACTTTTCTCCATGTGGACATCGGTGGGCGCAGCCGGTGGGAGGGATGGAAATGGGGCTTCCTTTGCAAAACCCCGGGGGCAGCCGATCCCGGTGCCCCCTCTGCATAGCAAAAGGAGCTGTAGCAGGGACCTTGGAGTAGCAAGCTGGGAAGGCAGGGATGAGCCGGAGTGGTAGATGAGATGTATCAGAAACTCAGCAGCTGCAGCTGAAACCTTGGGGCGTCTGGGCAGGCAGGGGCTGCGAGTTACAGTGCAGCAAGGAATCCTCCGAGCAGTGGCAAAAAATGGCGGGGGTGGGGCAGGGCAAGAGAAGGGCTCCCTGGGAGGGGAAGGGGGTTGGAATCCCGGGGTTTTACTCTGAGGCACTGGAGGAGATAGTGAAAGTCCTTTTTTAGTGAGGTAGGCTGTTAATAAGGTCCCAGTGTAATGGCTGCTCTTATGAGCAGANAGGTGTTTATAAGGCCCCAGTTCAGTGGCTGCTCTCAC
>VZRS01014180.1:2254-20786 GCA_013398055.1 Ifrita kowaldi
GGTTGGCTGGGGGCGTCTTCTGAGGGGGGAGCCCTCCTCCTACCGATGCCAAAGAGATTGGGGTGGTGGGCGGTGGATTGTGCTTGGCGCTGAGGGTCTGCTCACGAGCCCCTGGTGCTGGGAGCCCCCCCACTCCACTGGCAATTTTGGCCCCAACCTGGACCACATTGGCCGTAGGATAAAGGGGAGTGTGGGAGGAAGAGGAGGAGGAGGAGGAGGAAGAGGACGAGGAGGAGGAAGGGGGAGCAGAAGGGACAGCAACAGCAGAGGAGGAAGAGGAAGAGGAGGAGGCAGGTGTCTGTGGAGCTTGAGCCTGGAAAATGCGGGAGGCCTGGCCCTCCAGTTGGGAATGGTAACTTCCTGCGGGGGGTCCTTGGGGGTGCACCTCGCCTGGGAGCCCAAAGCTGGGCTCTGGTGGACGGGCCAGGCTGTCGGGAGGGGGAGCTACTGGCGGGCTCTGGGGGAAGAGCGGAGGGTGGTGGTAGGAGTGAGACGGCCCCTGGGACAGCACAGAAGAGGAGTCGGAGTCATTCTCCACGCTCCCAGGGCTGTAGACACTGGGCGAGGTGCTCCTGTTATCCTGGTCAATGTCCCGTGGATCGCTGCTCATCTCATCATTGAAGCTGTGGCCATCAAGGCTGTCAACATCAGATGGGGATGGAGGACAGGGCAACTCCTGAAGTAGGAAGGAGGAGGAAAGGGGCATTATGAGGCCTCCCAGACCACATGTGACACACTTCAAGTTCCCAGAGAACCTGTTTTCTGATGTTTCTCAGCCAACCCCAGCACTAGAAAATCTCACAGAGGAAAGGAGACATTGTCTGGCAAGGTATAAATTACACCAGTCCTCCTGCCTCCTTGCCAGTGCTCTCAGGTCCCTCATGAGCATTCCATGTTCAGGAAGGAGCTAACAATGGGTACCTTGTGTAAAGAGGCAGTGAGTTAGGGCAGGGAACTGCTACACACAGGGTTGAGAGGGAACAGATACAACACCGGTGATGGGCTGTTGGCCAGGACATGGTATCACCGGTGGCATGGAGCAGCACACACCACAGGGGTCCCAGCACAGGCCCCAGACCCAGAATCACTCTTCTTGCCCCTGCAGAGCTCTCCCTGGTCAAGCAGACCAGCACCCCTCCAGACCCCTCTCACTGTTCCACTCCTCACTTCCAGGAGTTCCCCCTGTGCTTCCCAATCCCTGCTCCTCCCCACCACCTGTTGCCTCAGACAATAAGCATTGGTGATCACGCAGTCATCATGGGTAAGGGTAATTTAACAAGTGCCACTCTAGCAAGGGAGGCTAAGCTGAAAAAATATCACTGTTGAGCTGAACAGACTGTCCATGTGGAGAGATTACAAACGTGTAACCAAGGTGGTTTAATTACAATGACCTCTTAACATGAGCAGGTATCCCCACGTTTGCAGGCCTTTAAGGCCAGTTCCCTGAATGGAGAGGCACAAGAGATGAGTCTTCTTCCGACCACCCAACCACCAATCCAGCCTGGTGCTGTTGGTGTTTTGGGAAAGCCCTGCTATGACTCTGTGTGTGCATGAGCAGGTTTTGCATGGTTTTTGGAACCCACCATGACTTAAGCACCTCCATTTCACACTGCACTGGGGGATCAGAAGAGACTGACTCTGACCCAACCTGCGGCTGCACACGGAGCCAGGCTCTTGCCTCTAAGCTGGGAAAGACAGGGCACGTCCCCAGCTCCAAGAGCACAGCAGCACCCTGAACACAAGGCAAAAAAAGACAGAGAGCCTCCATCTGCTCAGTCATCACTCCTGGCAGCATTTTTGTAGCCAGGCAGATGTCATTTAGGTTGGAAGAGCTGCAGTGCAAAATCCGAGGTGTCGGGGCTCCCAAGCAGCAGGAACCTCGAGTTGGGTGGGCATCACCAGCACAGGCAGGGAACTGGAGACTCCTTTCCTCTGGACTTGGGACATGCCAGCAATCATAGCAGGGAGAACTCACCTCAGTTTTGGTTTTTTTGGGAGCATTGGTGTCCTCCCCTTCGCTCTCCGAGATCTCTTCTGTTCGGCCCTGCTTGCTGCTCTTGGGGGTGCAGGATTCCTCCAAACGGCCTTTCTGCAAGGAGACAAGGAGAACACGGAGGTGGAGGGTCACGGGGGAATCTCCCAACCTGACAGGCCTTCACAGCCTGCAGCAGGTGAGACACAGCCACCATGGCACTTGTGTTGATGACACCAGCAGAGCAACATGGAGCCAGGATATGGTAAAAATTAGCACTAGAAGGGTCTAGTGAGACTGGACACCAGTTCTTAGGAAAGTACAAGATGGTGAGGACGGGAGCAAAGAGGGATTCTGCCCATTTCAGGGAGCTAACCCAGCACGGGTTCCTTGGTGGATCTCTTCTGGTCTGTGTCCCTGGATCCTCAAACGGATCCCACCCAGTCTGGGCAGTCCTTGGCCACCCCACACTTGTGTTCTAGCTGGCACTACCTTTGTCGCTTGTCGGGATTTCTCAGCCTTGCCATCACTGCTGGAGGTGCTGACGCCGCCAGGGGAAGCTCGACCCCGTGACCTGAGCTCCTCTCGGGGCCCCGGAGTCTCTTTCTTCCGTCCACTCCGCATTGACATCTGAGAGAGGGATCACTGCGTCACTCCTGCTTTGCCTCTCCCACCACTCCTGCCCTGTCCCCAGCCTCCCAAAGCCCCTGAACCCCTTGCACTCCACTGTGCCAAACTCACGCCCACTAGCTTTGCAGGGAGCCTCAGTCCCAACCCACAGCTCCAGCTTGGCTCTCGTGTCCCACCCCCCTCTCCCACCTCACGTACTGAGTCCTTGTTCTGTCGTGTCTTCATTCTTTTGGGTGTGGGACCCCCATTCTCCTTGGCCCGGTTTGATGAAAACATAAATTTTTATGACTCCGCAACCCCCTCCGGCTGTTTCCGAGGAGACGGAGATGGGCAGCTCTTCTGGAAGAGGGGCTTACACCACACAATAAGATGCCACTGAATCCTGAAAGGCAGACAAGCAGATGAGGGGGGAGAAAGCCTGAGTGGACTACAGAACATCCTTTCGTGGTTTGCTATGGAAATATGACAAAATTGTTATTGTTTCCTTATTTAGAGACTCAAGGATGTCTACTAAGAATGCAATAAACTCTCCCATCAGTGTGGGAAAAGATTTGCCCACTGCTATATCTGATCTCCAATTTCTAGGAGTGATATGTGCATGATGCGAGGTATTCATCTTCAATGGCTTCAAACTTGAAAGGGGGCAGATATAGATTAGATATTAGGAAGAAACGCTTTACTCTGAGAGTGATGAGGCACTGGAATAGGCTGCCCAGAGAAGCTGTGGATACCCCAACCCTGGCAGTGTTCAAGGCCAGGCTGGATGGGGTTTTGAATAACCTGGTCCCTGTCCATGGCAGGGATGTTGGAAGCAGATGATCTTTTAAGGTTCCTTCCAATCCAAACCATTCTGTGATTATCTAATTCTATGATCTGGGGTGCTTTGGAGGGTGCAAGGAGGAATGGTTATCAGGATGTTAACTGTCTTCTGGAATAATTTTAGTATTTTAATTTCCTTGGGAAAAAAATAACAGGAAAGTGCTTTAAAATGTTCCCCATTACAATTTTTCTGACTTTGTTAGTTCCTCTTCACACTTGTTGTCGGTGTAGAAAGTTACACCACCCCTACCTGGCCATGTGCTGTCACTCGCTAGCCCCACGTCATGAGCCCCAGTGGCCTTTGCTGAAGGGCACTGAACAGCCCTGCCCTCTCCAGAGCACATCCACATGCACTCATGCCACCACCATGTTCTGCAGGAAATGTGACAAGTCTTGCCCGGGCTGTTCCATGCCCAAGGAACACAAATAGGTGTGAGAAAACACATTTAGGTTTGCTTTTGCATGACACAAACATCACCAGCTCTGTTTAGCCTGGAGAGGCTGCCAGGGTCTCCTTCTCCTCAGCACACTGGATGTTTCTCAGTGTACCAGACCCAGACATGCCCAGGGATGCAGAGTGCATCCTTACACTTTGCAGCAGCAGGAAGATTTCTGAGATCCCTCTGGAACAATTTACAGCATTGTGCCATGTCCAAAGGCATTTTACTGTAGATATTTAACACCCTGTTGTATCACACAGCTCTTACTCTGGAGTATGAAAGTATCGTGATTGTGTTAACCTGGGAAGTGGAGGAAATGATTCAGGGACGCTGCTCCTGAAGTTAGCTTGCTTGAATCCAGCAAGCTAAACATCTTTTGCACTGCTCTGCACTGCACACAGGTAACCAAAAAGACTTTATCCTTCCCAAGCCTGTCATTTGAGCTGCTATACTCAGCCTCTGGAATGGACAATCTCAAAGACAAGGGAATGTGTCCTGTGGAAGAGGCACCAGGAGAAAAAAGCCACATCTACTGTGTTTTATTCTCTCATCCAGAAGCACAGAGAAATTTTGTGAATAAGATGCCTATGCATTTAGGACTCCTGAAGACCATCCCAGACCTGGAAAGATCAGCTTCCAGCCAAGCAGTGCAGGAACAATCTGGATGACTTCCATTTCTCTGAGAAGGGAGCTGAAAACAGCGATCAGAGCAAAAGCACCCAACAGGAGAACTCTCAGACCTCCTGTGCAGCCCTGCTGCTGGACTGTGTGGCCCCAGGGTCACTGCTTTCCACTGCCTTCATCTCCCTGACCATGAAATGGGAATAATGACACCAGTCTGTCTCTCCTGGGGCTCCACATCTTCCCTGACCAATGCTCAGAGAAGCCCATCCGGAAGGTACTTAGGAAGAGCAGGGGATTGTTTGTTTTAATTCCATTAATATTTTATTTGACCCTCATCACGAAAGCCCCAGGGGGACTCATCCAGCATTAATTCCCACACGCATCAATTCATTAACTGAGACCTCTTCTTTAATAGAAAAATAGCTGATGATGGTTTATAACTGACCTGATGGAGGCAGAGCCCACTCCCAGTCCCCACCTGCTGACTTGTTTTACAGCCTCGTATTTCTGTCACGCTTTGGCCTTTGGTTCCTAATTCAGCCAGTTACACTGATGCTATTCTAGATAAGCATTCAGAATCAACATTTCTTATGTGAAACAAAGATCGTAATAAATAAGGTGATCCTAATTTAACTCAACTTTGACTCACGCCATGGTGGCAACCTGCAAGTATGAGCTCAGCTCTGAAGGCACAGCAGCAGCAGCAGCAACAGCACGCTCCCAATGTCACTGCTCCCTGCATTCCACAGGGATACCACCCACGCCTCCCACACCAAAGAAGCCAGAGTGATAACGCAGCCTCAGCTTTCCAGAAACCCTGTAATGACAATTACCATCTTCTTCCCAGAGAAGTCAGTCAGGGAAATAACATGCAGCCAACCACAGACTGAAACTTCCCTTTTTGAAAGGGATACCCACTCGGTACTTATTCCAGCTACTGAATATGCAGCAACAAACAAAGCCAGAAAGAAACAGCGATATTTCAAGAGACATAATCAACCACTGACTGAGGCAGAAGTTTCTGTCACTTAGACAGTGAAAACTTTACTAAAATATGTAAGAGAATTTACTCAGACATTATTAGGCTCAGTATACCAACTGTTATGGCCAGATGACAGGATCACAAATCCGCCTTCTAATTTTAACATCTGTGAAATAAAAGCTTGGAATGTGAGCCTTGACAATTAGCAAGTTACACCTAGCCCTTCCCATCACTGAAGATCCCTGCAAATGTCTCTGAAGGGTTCCTAGGGCTCTGTGGTTTTGGTTAGGAGGTGAGACGTGACAGGGCTGCTGTGGAAGGGTTAACCTTTCCCTGGCCCTGTGAAGCCCTTTAGAGGTTCAACTGAGTTATGAGGCATTGCAAATTGCTATTTTCTGTTTGTGTTTCATACAACCCAGCTTGGCTTGGCTTATTGCCCAAACCCCTCCATATTCTCCTGTAAGCCCCGGTGAAGTCTCCTGCGAGCAACACACACTCAACAGGCATTCTCCATGTGGCATTCAAAATGGATCCTGCTCCTCCTTCTCCCCAGCTCCAAGCAATTCTTCTTGCCAAAGCCTGGACTGTCCTGCACCGGCAGCTAGAAGCTTATGAGGTCCAGCTCCTCTTCTATTGAAGGACACCGATAGGTTCTCTCCTTCCCAGGCTGTCATGTGCAGCAATTCTCCCAGGTAACTAAACTGGAAACAAGTCCATCTCAAACGAGAAGCACTCAGGTTTCACCTCTCTTAGAAAGCAGGCTGAATGTTTGTCCTTGGCTCAGGATGGCATTTACCCATTAGGCTGTGGGTTTGAGGAGATAAACTTTCCTAGATGACGACACAATGGGAACCAAGTTTCTGGGATGGTGCTTGGGGGCTTGGCCAGAACTGTAAATGACAAATGAGTCACGTGCTCAAAGCACTGCACTCGCTGGGGCTGCACGCACGGGTACACCCAGCACGTGTCCAGCAGCAGGGAGCCCATGCCCACTGAGACTGGGAAGACTGGGAGATGCTGCCAAATCCACAGAGGGTTTTGACACTTCAGATGGTGCTCAATGGCAGAGCAAGCCCCAGGACAGGCAGCACAAGTCCAGGGCTCCAGTCTGCTTGAGGTCAAATGCCAGCTGAGGTCCAGCTAGCCCTCTCTGGGGTCAGTGCCAGGAGGAGGGAGAGCTGAAGGCTCCCAGAATCTCTGTCATTTAAGAAAAAGAGCTACCCCCTGTTTGGTTTGTTTACCGTAGACAGAGCCATCTTCCACTAGATGCTAGTCCATGCAAGTTTAGAGTAAGGAGTCAGTGGAATGCCTGCTTTAGCCTAAGTACAGATGTTCTGAAGTGCAAACCTCTTGTCTTCTTCAGCTGGGAACTATTTAAAGTACACAGTAACTACTCTTTTAAGACATTTTCTGAAATGTAGGAATCACATCCAAAATCCTATTAGAAATCCAAGACATTTGGTATGCAAAGACAGGGACTCAGAAGTCCAATGTGAGAGTTAAACTGAGTCTGGTTCTCTGCAATTCAATAGCTCTGTGTTCCCATCCTGTTTTTTCTCTTCCCACTTCTACAAAGGGATGGATTAGCACTGGAGGGAGGGAACCAGGGTGGCAAAATGAACACAGCTGCTTTCTAACACTTTGCAGATGCTGAGAAGTGTCCTGGAAATAAGCTGGAACGGTAAGTGACGGACCCCTCTCGATGGGTGAAGATCACTCAGAAGGGAGCGCCCACCAGAGCAGTATATATATATACATATATATAAAAATACATGATACACATACAGATATGTATATACATATATGACTGCCCAGTGAATGATGGTCCCAAACATTTTTAATTTGTCTCAATCTCCCTCATTTTGTAAAATGAAGGGAAAATTTCCAGAAATATAATCGGTTTTAACAACTGTGTAGGATCTTGAAAACGTTTTGTCCCAAATACTGCAATCAGACAACCAGAAGTACAGCATTTCCCAATGATTAATTACCTGATTTCATGCTTGAACCCTGGCATTTTACTATAGGGCATGGTGGAGAAAGGGAGGGAAGGAAGGGGAAGAGCGCTGTGTTCAGTGTTGGACAGCAATGAACAAACAGGTCAGGGTTCAGGTGATACATACCTAGAGTGTGACATTACTGTAAAAGGGAAAATAACTCTGTGAGCAAAGGGATTAGGATGCCAAAATGGCTGAATACCAAGACAGCAAACATTTGTGGCTAATATTATCTTGGGTGTGAATATTGCCATGACCGGCAAATCTTCTTTATTCAGTAAATCTTGTTAAGAATAAATACATGAAGGTATACAAATGAAAGGTAGTTTTCAAACAAAGGCATTTTTCTGTCTCCTACAAAATAATTACAACACTGGATAGATGTAGGGGCTGGGAACTCAGGCTGGAAAGTGAATGAGTCAAGGAGTAAGACTCCTGCAGGTCACTCCCATGCAAGTCACTGTACACAGAGACCCCAGGATGAGAGCACACAGCTCCCAGTCCTCTGCAGACCCCTCCACAGAGCCTGGGACAAGCACATCCAACCACCAGCAGCCATAGGACACGGCTGGGAAGGGCTGAGACCTGCCTGGCCAGGGAGGTGTGGCAGCACAGACAGACAGAAACACTCAGACAGAAATGCCTGCAACACAAGTGAAAAGTGTGACTACTGCTCAGAGGTCAAAATATAAATCCAGTATGAAAGTAGTGACAGTCATCAATTTTTGTTATTTTCTCTAAAGACATTGATTTCATATTGGCAGTGCACTGGAATTTCATTGAATTCTTCTATCTTCAAAATATGGCACAGATTGGGTCACTATGAGATGTGTTAAATTTTAACAATAAATGTAAATGTATGCTTTCAGAAACTTCACTCTGTGCCAGAGGGCAAATTACACACACTTTTAATATACAAGCTGAATGGACTCTCTCTATTTAGATCTGTCTATGAATATAAGAGCAGATTCACGGTCCCATCGTAAGAGGTCAGGTTTGAGACCACCTGAGGAAACTGAACATGCACAAGTCCATGGAACCCAATGAGATGCATCCCAGGGTCTTGAAGGAGTTGGCTGACACAGCTGCCAAACCAGTCTCCATGGTATTTGATAACTGGATGGATGGCCCCATCCCAATAGTTACAGTCAACAGTTCGATGTCAAAGTGGAAACCTTGAACCAGTGGTGTCCCCCGAGGATCTGGGACCAATACTAGTTAATATCTTCATCAATGACACAGATGGTGGGACTGAGTGCACCCTCTGCAAGTTTGCAGATGACACCAAGTCGAGTGGTTGACAGGCTGGAGGGAAGAGATGCCATCTAGAGGGACCCTGACAGGATTGAGGAGTGGAACCGTGTGAGACGCAGGAAATTCAACAGGGTGAAGTGCAGGTCCTGCATGTGGGTCAAGGCAATCACCAGGATCAGTATAGGCTGGGGAATGAAGAGACTGAGAGTAGCCCTGTGGCAAAATCTCAGGGATACAGGCAGACAAAAAATTGCACATGAGCTAACTTGCAGCCCAGAAAGCCAAACATGTCCTGGGCTGCATCGAAAGCAGCATTGGCAGCAGGATGAGGGAGGGTTTTCTCCCTTTGCTCCACTCTGGTGAGACCCCACCCGCAGTGCTGCACCCAGCTCTGGGGTGCCCAGCACAGGAAGGACATGGACCTGTTGGAGGGAATCCAGAAGAGGCCATGAAGATGATCAAAGGGATGAAGCACCTCTCCTACAAAGACAGGCTGAGAGAGCTGTGGTTATTCAGCCTGGAGAAGAGAAGGCTCCAGAAAGACCCTCTGGTAGCTCTTAAGCTCAGGGTACTGAGGGAGCAGGTGGAAGAGCTCAGCAAGCCACTCTCTATGATTTATAATCAGCCCTGGTTAACCAGAGAGGTCCCAGATGACTGGAGGTTGGACAATGTGATGGTCATCCACAAGAAAGGCCCAAAGGAAGATCTGGGGAACTACAGGCCTGTCAGCTGGACCTCAGTGCCCAAAAAGGTTATAAAACAGATTATCCTGAGTGTGATCACATGGCATGTACAGGACAACCAGGAGATTAGTTTCAGCCAGGATGCATTCATAAAAGGTAGGTCCTGCTGGACCAACCTGATCTCCTTTTATGACCAGCGGACCTACCTAGTGGATGGGGGAAAGGCTCTGGGTGTTGGATCTGCAACAGTGTGTCCAGCAGGACCAGGGCAGTGATTGTCCCCTGTACTTGGCACGGCTGAGGCCACACCTCAAGTGCTGGGCCCCTCAATTCAAGAAAGACATTGAGGTGCTAGAGCAAGAAGGGCAACAGAGCTGGTGAAGGGTCTGCAGCACAAGTCCTGTGAAGAGAAGCTGAGGGAGCTGGGGTTGTTTAACTTGGAAAAAAGGAGGCTCAGAGGGAACTTTATCACTCTCTACAATTCCCTGAAAGGATGCTACAGCCAGGTGGGGAGCAGCCTCTTCTCCCAGGCAACAAGTAATGGGATGAGAGGAAATGGCCTCAAGCTGTGCCAGGGGAGGTTCAGGTTGGACATCAGGAAGAATTTCTTCACTGAAAGGGTGGTTAAGCCTTGAAATGGGCTGCTCAGGGAAACAGTGGAATCACCATCCTGGGAAGTGTTCAAGAAATGACTGGACATGGCACTCAGTGCTATGGTTTAGTTGACAAGGTGATGTTTGGTCAACGGTTGGACTCGATGATCTTGGAAGCCTTTTCCAACCTTAATGATTCTGTGATTCTAAGTATATAAAGGTGGCTTACAATAAAGGTGGAGAGACAGTTTTTACCAGGGCCTGCAGTGACAGGACAAGGGGCAATGGTTTTAAACTGAAAGAGAGCAGGTTTAAACTGGACATAAAGAAGAAATTCTTTACTATGAGGGTGGTGAGACACAGGAACAGGTTGCCCAGAGAAGCTGTGGATGCCCCAAATCTGGAAGTGTTCAAGGCCACGTTGCAACCTGGTCCAGTGGAAGGTGTCCCTGCCCATGGCAGGGGGGTTGGAACTGGATGATGTTTAAGGCCCCTTTCAACCCACACTAGTCTATCATTGTAAAAAATATCCTAAAATGATTTTAAAATAACACCTCCCATGCAAAAAAGAGACTCATCCTGAGGCAGCAGCTTCAATCCTTTTCATATATGTACTTGTTGACAAATTCACTTGTCAGGCTACCTAGGTGCTCCTTCTCTGCAGCAAAATAATAAATAAAAATTAAAATGCTCATGCTTCAGGAAAGGGTGCCAATTAAGAATACTAAAAATAAATGTGCAGAGTGCTGGCAGTCGTAGGAGATAAAGCCAGTTTACATTTTATTAAGCCTATATCAATGTTTTGTTTTCTTAATTTTGCACAACCATGAGGAGCAAGAATGTTATTTTGAGTATGAAAGCTCTAACTCTGGAACCTCCATTCAGATAGAAATGTATCTGAGAAAAAAAATTCTGATGAGCAGAGTGAAATAAAAACAGAGCTAAAGCAAGGTAATAAATAATACAAACATTCATGCATTTAACAATAGCTTAATTTACAGCATAGAAGAAGATATTAATTTTTGCAAAAGCAACTGAAAATAAAGTTTGATTCACTAAATGAAGGTTAGATGTACTAAAGAAGGTTATGTTAATCGTAAAACAATTCCTGAGGGCACAGTAAAATGACTGTTAAGTATGTAACAGATTTACTTAAAAATCCCAGAAGAATCATTCTATCTCCCCAGAGGAGGGCTTCCAGATCTCTCAGAGATACAGGCTGGCAGAGCCCAGTGGTGGATCACAAAACAAAACGCACCGGGCTCGACCCTCTGTGATGGGATGGAGGCCTATGGATGGATGATCCAGAGGAAGGACACATCACACTCCCCACACTCACTGTTTTACAAGGTGCAGCATCTTCTATATTTGCAACACCTGAGCACACCTTACCTGTGGAGCTGTTAGGGGCCAAGGGCCTACTGTAATACCTCACACCCCTCTTTGGATACACGGATGTCCCTTTGCTAAGAATGCCAAGTAAATTACTCAGAGACATCACAGGATGGTTGCCCAGAGACTCAAAGGAGGATGCTAACTGGAAGGGACATACGGACTCTGAGCTGACCAGTGCAACTTAAGTGTGATACCCTTTGGATACAAGAGGCAGATCCATGAAAATGCCACCTTGGCACACAGCAGCCATCAAGAAAATACACTGCATGCCTGAATTTCCTGATGAGAATGTCATTATGCCCCCACACAAACCTATGGCTTTTCCATATCTAGAAATGTGTGTGCAATTCTGCTTCTTCCATAGGAACTAGAAGGGCAATGAAGAGGCACAACTGAGTGGGTTAGACATCCCTGTCCAGAGAAAACATTATTGAAGTGGGGATGTGGATGGGGACTGTAAAACCACATATGGAAAACAGAGGTTGTGTAGGAAATAATTTTTCACTGTCTTTTCCAGTACAAAAACTGATGACCATCAAACAACACTACACAGAAACACATTCAAATCCAACTAAAAAGAAAGAGTAGTTCTTGCAACAGGTGGCTGCAGAATTTCCATTCAAAGGACACCATGGGTGCTAGAAGGTTCTGTGTGTTTGATGGGAGATTGAAGAGTTTCATTCAAGAGAGAATCACTGGCACTTTCTGGATAGCTAGAAACCACATCTGGCTATGGCAGGTCCTCCACTGGAAACAGCTGGAAGCTGTAGGAGTGTCAGAGGAAAATGGCACAGGATTAGATTAGATTAGGAAAACGACAGTATTATATTAATGGTTGGATTCAATGACCTTGGAGATCTCTTCCAAACTAAATGATTCTAAGACTTTTCAGCCACTGACCCTCTGTTTCTAGGGATTCATGACTGACAGCAAAGACAACACTAGAGCCATGTGTGCCAAGGGCAAGCATCTGAACAGGATGAAGATGAACAGACACACCGAGAACGAAAGGAGTGAACTGGGGCCAGGGAGATGGGCACAGGAACAGCGGACCTGAGACACTGGCAAACTTTAAGTCACTCCTGGGCTTGGGATCACACAGATTTTCCTTGGTCTACAGGACTGGCCATGTGGGACGATCCTACCCTCACCCCTGGGGCTGAAGGAATGAAAACCCAAAGGTGTGTCCAGGAAGATTTGCCTTGGACGAGATTGCTGAAGGTCTCCACTCAAATGCCCTGTCCACAGCAAACTGCAAAGCTAGATGAGGTTGTCACAAGCACCTCAGAGAACTGAGCATCTCCAGCCTCCCTGGAAACCTGTGCCAGTGCTGAACCACACTTGGGAGGACGGAGAGCTTTTGTCTTACACACTTCACCAAGTTCATGGTGATTTTAGTCCTTGTGATTTTATGAAATCAGAAAACAGAGGTTTATGGCTAAATCAAGGTCTTCCTGGTCATGACACAATGAAGGATTAGAAGTCACAAGTATTCAAAATTCTCCCTGATCCCAAGAGAATTCAAAGCAGGCAATCTATGCTGAAGTGCTACCATCCATAGACACATATAACCTGCCCTACCAACCACAGGCATAGGCCTCTGCCTCTCAAGTAGGCACCCACTCAAGAGCCCCGAGACTGAGCCCAAACCAGGCTCAGACTGCACCATCAGGAGAAAAGGCACCAGACCAAATGAAACCACTGCCTGAGGTATTTTTAATGCCTTGGGTAATCCCTGTAAAGCAGCATGTGCCACCGTGTGGGATAAAGCTTGGTGCACAGCTATGGCACAAGCATGACCTGTCTCAGCAAAAAGATGTCACGCATGGATCCACTGTCACAAAGGAAGGCCCCACCAGTGAGAGGCAACGGCAGCCGAATGTGGAATATCACTGGCAGCTGGTGAAGACACCGACTGAACAAAGTCTTCAGAAACCTGAATAAAGTGTGCAGGTGAGGCAGGTGGGATGGCAAATGATGGCATGCAAACTCTGCCACAGACCGGTTGGTGTTACTGCTGCAACGGGGTCGCGCAGACAGACAAGCGTCTTAACTATGCAATATTTTTACATCAAGAACAGAAGAACGTAGAATGCTTTCAAGGATGAAAATCCAAGGATACACAGAAGATCAGAAAAGACCTTGTAATTAGTGGCTGGAACATGAGTTCTCAGCAGAAGACTTCTAGGAAAGCTTTTCCTGAATGAGTGAAATCTACCAGTGCACAGAGAAAGAAGTATTCTTCAGGAGCAGGAAAACAGAGGTGATTTTTACCTGACTATACACACAATTGGTGGGGCCATTATGGGAGTATTGCATGCCATTATTACCTGTGTACTCCAGAAAGGATGCTGACAAATTGAGAAATCTGATAAACTCCTCCCCCTTATAGCCCTAAGCTGAATATATATAGCTTACCTGAGAAAATGTCAAAAGGAGACTGGAAGATGGCCTATGAGCAATACAAAGGGAGAAGATTTCTGACAGCTCATTAACCTACATAACAAAGACCCCCACATCCAATGGATCCAGCTAAAGCTAGACAAATCCAACACAGGAATAGTACAAAATTTGAAAAGCAGGATAAATCAATCACTTGAAAAACTTGCAGAGGAATCTAGCGTATCACTGAAAATCTTTTAATGGTTTTCTTTTATTTTATTGTAAAATAAATACTCTTTACTATTTTCTGCACAGACCAGCCAGTTGATCAGAACAGGTTTTTCAATATTAAACTCATTAGTAGTCATAGAAATTGGCCAAAACATGATGGGGTCTAGCTCTGGGTGAAAACGGACTTTGAAAGCAATGGTCTAGCAATGTATGAGGAAAGCTTAATGGATAACCATGACTGGATAAACCATTCTTCATGGAGGGTGGGCCCTCTTTATGTGTCTGGCAAACTCTGAATAATTCTGAGGTAAATCACTTCATCTGTTGCACTGCCTGGAAGAAAAAAACCAGCAGTATATCCAAAATACTGTGCTATAGATACACTTTATATCCAATGCACTCTGCTATATATATCAATATAAAATTTAATAACTATATAACATTATATTTTATATAGGATATATTATATTATACAAACTATCATATATATTGTGATATACGCACACACATAAATATATATATACACACACAGTAAATCCAATTCACTGTCCAAACAGATGAAGGTTGCTCAAATGCAACCTTCACTTAAGTGATCTATAGTGCAGAGAGACCTTGTGGAAGAAACAGGCTATCACCAAGTGCACTGTACAGCAGGGAAGTACCAGACTAAAATTTTCCAGCTAAACTATCTGTGATGAAGAATGTCACCAGGGCAAGAGACATGAAGTAAGATTGAGAGCAACCAGTTCCCCTTCTTCAGCAAAGCCCAGACAGACCATCATTGGCTGAAATTGCCTGGAGAAGATATTGCAGTTAGCCTTTGGTTTGTAGGTGAAAATACTGCCACAACAATCAATCAAACATTGATATTTTTACAGGAGGAGACAACAACAAATCAGTGCTTGCTGCCACAACACACACAGAAAACAGACGGTCNACGGACTTTGAAAGCAATGGTCTAGCAATGTATGAGGAAAGCTTAATGGATAACCATGACTGGATAAACCATTCTTCATGGAGGGTGGGACCTCTTTATGTGTCTGGCAAACTCTGAATAATTCTGAGGTAAATCACTTCATCTGTTGCCCTGCCTGGAAGAAAAAAACCAGCAGTATATCCAAAATACTGTGCTATAGATACACTTTATATCCAATGCACTCTGCTATATATATCAATATAAAATTTAATAACTATATAACATTATATTTTATATAGGATATATTATATTATACAAACTATCATATATATTGTGATATACGCACACACATAAATATATATATACACACACAGTAAATCCAATTCACTGTCCAAACAGATGAAGGTTGCTCAAATGCAACCTTCACTTAAGTGATCTATAGTGCAGAGAGACCTTGTGGAAGAAACAGGCTATCACCAAGTGCACTGTACAGCAGGGAAGTACCAGACTAAAATTTTCCAGCTAAACTATCTGTGATGAAGAATGTCACCAGGGCAAGAGACATGAAGTAAGATTGAGAGCAACCAGTTCCCCTTCTTCAGCAAAGCCCAGACAGACCATCATTGGCTGAAATTGCCTGGAGAAGATATTGCAGTTAGCCTTTGGTTTGTAGGTGAAAATACTGCCACAACAATCAATCAAACATTGATATTTTTACAGGAGGAGACAACAACAAATCAGTGCTTGCTGCCACAACACACACAGAAAACAGACGGTCAGAAACTTCTGCAGGAGGATTATCAGAGCTGGAAGCAAGGCAATGCTTCTGAAGGAATCACTTCCTCACACAGCTGACTTCTGTTAAACTTAAAACATGGCCAAATCCTTATCCCCAAACATTCGAAGCCCAAACAGCCAACCAGACAAAGGCAGAGAGGTGAAGCTCAAGCCACTTGAACTGGAAACATTCCCTTCTGTTTCATCTTTCTCCATACACTCCTCACTGAGAACATGGGCTGTGGGCCCACAGCTGCCCAACACGTGACTGGAAGGACAGAAAGATTCTCCACTGCTCATCTCAACGTGGCAAAGAGCAGTGGGACATGTACCTGGCCAGCCTGGCAATACATGCCTTGGGCACTGCTGCAGCCTCAGGAGGTCAGGGAAGGCACTGAGAGGGAGCATCTCATGTTCATGTTAAACCATCCGCTGTGACCAGACTCCAGCAGGGATCACAGGGTTTAATTCTGCAGAGAATACCTATCCTAGGTGGGCTCACTTGGTGAAGAGCATGACTTTTTCAGAGATGCCTCGACTTTTGAACAGTCAGAACTTGTGTTGCCTTCTCCTTCAGCCTTTAAGAAGTTTGTAAAGCATTGCTGTTTTGTACTTCACTAGACACAGTCTTCAAGAAGTACAGATGGAAGAGATGAAGTGATAAACGCAAGAAATATGTTTAATACTTCCAAAGCATCTCCTAATGGAGGAAGAATGAGACCAGAAAACCCAATGAAGGCAAGAAAATAGTTTATTTGTCCAAAAGAGAATGGGAGAAAGAAATGAACTCGGTAAGATAAAGTCTGACAGAAGAGAAAACCAGGTTCTCAGACGATAAGGCATTACACAAGGAGGAATAATAGAAGATGGATAAACATTCAGGTAGGTATTTAAGGAGGGGCACAGCTGAACATATGCACAGACCAATTCCAGAGACTGCTTTTGCAAACATACTACACCCCAGCTCTGGTAAATAAATGAACCTTCCCTACACAGCTCTGTATTCCACATGGACTGCTCCTCTCCACTCCACCTCCATCCCCAAGAAAAACACTGATGAACATGAGAGAGCTCCAGGACAAACTGGGAAGGTGTACAAGGAGTGACAGGGGCTGAACTTTGGGAAGAGAGAAACCTGCCTGATGCACTTCATCCACAAATAAAACATGGATGGAATATTTCAGTTGTAAGGGACCTACAATGATTGTCTAGTCCAACTGGACTAGATGCTCCTCCTCCTCTTGAAGAACAATACAGATCAGGTTGCTGTCAGTACAGCAATCTCACCATGCTACAGAATCATAGTTCCTTGCATGCCCATTATCATTTTGGAATACAAGCACACCCAAATGAAACGTCATCATAATTCCTTGTTCAGGCAAACCTAAAGGTGAGAATGCAAGAACCATTCAGAGGTATCCAAAGGGTACAAAACCCAGGCAGGGAGGTAAATGCTTATGAAGAGAGGTAAAGGCAGGTCACTGCAGCAGGTTAAACCTGTTAATCTTGTTCATTAGGATTCACTGCACATTTAATTTTCAAATGTTTGGAGGGTTTTTATAATTTCCAGCAAGAACCATGGTCCTGCAAGTTCACTCCTTGGCCATGCCTGAAAAGCTCCACCATGAATCATAACTGGAAAAGTCTGGTTTGAAAGATCAGGTCATTCCTAAGAAGTTGGGGAAATACACAAATGATTGGTTGTGCCATCACCAGTAAAAGACACAAAGTAACACAAAATAACATTAACAACTTGGCCGAGAAACAGGGCAAAAAAGAACAAAAATCATTCCAAATGAACAATTTGATCATTCACAAGTGTCCCATCCATGGGTAATGACTGTGGAGCTCCAGCTCCTCAGGAATGTGCATGCAACACAGCAGTGATGCACAACACCCTCAGGCTTAGAAGAAAAGAGAGTCCAGCTTTCAACTCGGACAACTGTGGCATTCTCTAGTGGGAAGTCAAGGCTGAACTCTGCAGCTTTAGGCAGCACACACCTGAAGGGTGTGTAACCATGCTCCAGCACTCCGATGGACACAAAACAAATGGCATTTCCAATTCCTCCTCCGCTCTCCTGGTACACACCTTAGGATAACGGCCCACTACTTTCTCCTCACTTTTTTTAAGGCTGAAAAGCATAGTGGCTTCCATGCAATTCACCCAGTACAACCAGAGATAATGACAACAGATTTGGATGCCGAGCTCAGTAAGCACATGCTGCTCCTCAAGACATAGCCCTGCAAAAAACAGACCCTGCAGACAAAAGCCATACAAATTCTTACAGTAGCCATCCCGGCAAATGAGTAATCGGCTGCGGAACTCAAGGCAGCCACGGCACTGAGGCGAACGCAAGGAAAGACACTGCCCACCTGGGAAGCAACTTCGGGAACGTACAATAGCTATCAAGGCAGAACTCCACGGCAAGCAAAGGCAGCGTGCAAAGTAATGCCACGGTGACCAAATGGCTGCCACTTCAACAGCACAGCGGCCACTCGGCAAAATACAGCCGGCAATTCGCTGGGCAACAGCAGCCGAGCCGGCCACAGGCCAGCACAAGCCAGCAGCGCAGAACCGCCACCGGCTCCCTGGCATAGCCAGAAGGGCAGTGTGGGAAAGCCAGATGCCACTTCTTCAAAAATCCTGAACAGCAAATGGACAACCAGCCGGACACGCCGAGGGATCTCGGCCGGTTCAACGGGAGCGCAGCCGCCACCCTGATGCCACCCGGCCGTACGGGATCTCGCCAGCGCCCCGGTCCCCAGGCGGCACCCCGGCATGTCAGAGGAGGCAGCAGCGGCAGGGGAAGAATCCCACCCGTGCCCGCCGCACCCAC
>VZRS01014181.1:0-10368 GCA_013398055.1 Ifrita kowaldi
ATGGATGGATGCATGGACGGATGTGTGGACAGACAGGCACCCTGGGTATTGCCCTCCTCGACATGAAGCACAGTGGGTGCCCAGGGCTGTGGTTGGGTGGCAGATATGTGCCAGGCCTGCTGTCCAGTGACAGCTGTGGGAGCAGCCAGTGGGAGCAGGGTACCCGGTGGGAGCAGGGCTGTCCGTGCCGGCGGTGGGGTGGCACAGTGATCAGCTGACGAGTCTGGTGTGGTTACGGTGACGTGCGTGAGGGCGGCCCCTGCTTTAGGCTGCCCCCCTCCCCCCACGAATGTGCTTGCAGAGATGACAGATTTCATGCTAATCCGCATTTATCCTGCCCTAATTACGCTGCGGGAGGTGAGGAGAGAGCACCCAGACTTCCATGCCAAGGGCTGGCATGTGCCCACTCCTGTCCGATGCTGCCCGACGCTGCTAGCTGGGACTGGCGCTGGCACTGTGCCCACTGCCATGGCACCAGGGACAGGCAGGTGACCTCTCAGGGTGGCACCTTGCATGGCACCTGGCACCCCTGCCCCAGCTGGGGGGTGTCTTGGAGGTGCTACCTGGGCACCCACAGGTGGGCACCGGGTGGCAGCACCCTGAGGTGCTGTGTGGCTGGGCATGGTTGGTGGAGCACCGTGCTGAGCTGTGGGCAGGTGAGGCCGTGCCGGGCCGTGCCACGCTGTGCCAAGTAGTGCCAAGCCACCTCGTGCCGTGCCCACCCACCACGGCTGCGGCAGAGCAGCCGGCGTCCCATCCCAGCAGAGCGCCGTGCGCACGCAGCACTTTAAATGTTTTATTTGGGGAAAGTGCTGTCGTTAGCAGGGATTAATTATTAAAATCGAAGCCATCTATAAAACATGAGTGGCCGCACACGGGGCTGCGGGTGCACGGGCAGAGCCGGGCACGGTCCCGCCACCGGCATCGCCCGGGGATGTGCTGCCGCGGCGTTTGCCGGCGATGCCGCAGCGGCATCTCGGCAGCAGGGCTGGGCTCCTCGTGGCAAAGTGGGTGCGGGCAGCGGGTGCCACGGGGTGGGGGCCGGACTGGGGACGGGCGAAATTGTGCTAAATCAGCGTTTGGGTGAGGCGGTGGTCGCCGGTGCCAGCCGTCCCGGTGAGAGGTGGCAGAAGGCAGCAGGCAGCGCCGAGCTGTTTTTAGCGGCTGCCGGTGCTGGGGAGCGGGCGTGAAGAGCAGCCGCCGCGGCACCGACGTGCCATTTTTAGCAACCGGCAAGCTTTGCTAATGATGTCTGTGAGCGGCGAGGGGGGCTGCACCCCGGCACCCCCAGCCCCTGCTGCCCGCACCCCGGCCCCGGCAGCCCGCCCTGTCCCTCTGCCCTCCCCGCCTGGCTCTGGAACCTGAAACTGGGGGCACCTGCACAGCCCGGGGCACCCCTGCACCCACCTGAGGCTCTGCTGGCCCTCAGGGAGCTCTGCTGGCCCCCGGAGAGCTCTGGCGGTACTTGGGGAGTTTCAGGGGCCCCTGGGAAGCTTTGGAAGCCCCTGAGGATCTCTGCTGGTCTCTGAGGAGCTTTGGTGGCCCTCGGGGAGCTTTGGTGGTCTCTGGAAATCTCTGCTGGCCCCTGGGGATGTCTGGTGACCCCCGGAAGAGCTTTGCTGGCACCTGGGGAGCTCTGCTGTCCTCCAGGAAGCTTTACTTTACCCCAAAGCATTCCAGGTTATAAGGCACATATTTTTCTCCTTTCTCTGCCCCGGAGACAGCACCTACCCTCAGCTGGGGAGGCTTGCCCCATCCCAGCACCCATTCAGGACCAGTGCCAGCCATGTCCCAGTCCTGGTCCTGGTCCTGGTCCTCTCCCTGGGGGCCAGTTCTCTCCCTTGGGGACAGTTCTCTCCCTGAGTTCTTGCCTGGTCCCTATGGCTGCAGGTGCTGCCACATGGAGACCCAGGAGACCCCCAAAGCTCTTTCAGTGGGAAGGGGAATCAAACCCTGATGCCATGTCATCACTGTGATGCAGGAGTACATTGTGGAAAACAAGCCCCCTTTCTCCATCAGGGCTCCAGGGACAAGAGCCAGCCCTGGATGTGACAGGGACCAAGCCAGTGGAGGGGTACAAGGCCTTGTGTGCTGTCATCTACACAGGGACAGTCCACATCAGGAGCTGGCTGGCCAGGGACAAGCAGCCACGGTCAGTGGTGCCCAGCCAGGTGTGGGATAACCCTGTCCTCACCCATGGTGTGGTCACCAACTGGGATGGGCTGGCGGAGCTGTGGCACTGTGGGGGACACCATGCCTGGTGGCAGAGCTGGATGTCTCTCTGGCTGTGTCCCTTGACGCCTTCCAGGGCACATGGGTGCCACGGGACACCTATGGGGAGGGCAGCTCTGCCACTGTGCACCCCCACTGCTGCTCATCCCAGTAAAGGGCCAGGGGTGGCGATCAGCAGCTGCACCGCCTCTTTTTCTCTTCCCCTTGCTCCCTGCCGGCCCCCCGAAAGGAGGGATGGGGTTTATTTGGCCCCGTTGCCGGGCCGACGTGCGCAATTATCGCTGATTGCCTGGCGGTTGCCATGGCGATGGCAAGCACGCAGAGATGCGGTGCCGCGTGGTGCTTGAGTCACGGACACGCTGAACACCCCCCACTGCACCCCACTGCACCCCGCCACAGACACACCGGACACACACCCCACTGCACCCCACTGCACCCCACCACAGACATGCTGAACATGCACCCCACTGCTCCCCAGAACAAACACACTGAGCTTCCCCCTGCTGCACCCCACTGCACCCCCCAGAACCATCTGGGCTGGCCCCGCATCCCCTTCACCCTCCTGGGGCAGGGGGATACAGCCAGATGTCCCCCAACTGAAGCAGGGGGTATGTCCAGGTGTCCCCCACCCCGTGTTCCCCATCTGAGGCAGAGGTGTACAGCCAGGTGCCCCCAGCCCTGGCAGCCCCACCTCGGGCATCCCAGGCTCACTCTCTCCAGAGGTCCCACAGGAAAAATCACCCCAGACCAGCCATGCCACCCCCTACCCAGCTCTGGGGTGTAGTGGGAGGGGGGTGGGTGCACGGGGCAGTGGGACACGGCACCGCATGGACAAATGCCATTGGGCTCAGCAAAGCCCATCACCCCAAAACGGGACATGGAGCGGACCAAGGTCTGAACCAGAGTCAGGACCAGGAGGGGACCAGAGCACAGTGATGGGATCCTGTGGCAGTTCTGCCACGGGCAGGAGGCTGGTGCCAGGAGGTGACAGGCACGAGCCGGGGTCAAGGGACAATGGAGAAGTGCCATTACATCCCTCATGCTGCAAGCCTCCACCGGGCAGCCCTGAGCCACACGGGCGCCTGCCGGGTAATTATGACTTACGCTCCAGGTCTCCGTGAGGTGCAGAGATTAATAACTGTGGTGCGCTGCTGCCAGCCAGTATGATTAAACCCTTGATTAGAAGCTCAAACTACAGTGCCCTGCAAATTCCCCCTGCTCTCACACACCCTTAATTACCCAGCATGGGTGGTGATAGGCCCAGGGTCCGCAGGGCTCGGTGGCACACAGGGGATGGGTGCCGGGGGTACCCCAGCTGGCTCTGCCTTGGGGTGTTGGCTGGTCTCCTGTGAGCAGATGGGAGATGCTGGCTTTGGGACCCTGGTATCCCCCATCCATGGGTGGGGGGGACTGTGGGTCCCGAGAGTGGATGGCCACATCCCTGTGGCGGCTGAGGACGGCACGAGTCAGGAGGTTTGGGGAGCTGGGGTTTGGCGGGAGGGGAGAGAAGTGGGGGTGCAGTTCGGAAGCAGCACCATATGGGCCGCAAATGCCAGCGTGTGGCATGCAGCCGCTGGGGAGGCTCCGCACACGTGGCTGCACTGCGTGAGGAGCGGGGCGCGAGGGGGCTGGGGAAGGGGCTGGTGCCCTGCTGTGCCCCGGGGGCCGTGCTGCCCACTCCAGGCCGGGTACCGTGTCTGGACTGTAGGCAGAGGTAAGAGAATCAGGGCGGCTGATTTCTTGTCCCTTTCGTGCTCCTTGCCCCAAGCTGTGGGGCAAGCACAAATCCTGTCATGGGGAAGTGAACAGAGCCTTTGGCCCTGCTGCTGGAGAAGATGCCTGGTTCCCACTGGACGATGGCACAGAAGCAGGAACATCTGTCTATCCGTGTCCTCATGGTGCCTTTTAGTGCCGTTAGGGGACAGACACCTGTGATGCTGAGCCCACGCTCAGCTTTGCTAAAATCCTGCTCCCATCCCTTCTCATGCCGTCTCATCCATCCCGTCCCGTCCCGTCCCGNCTGCCCCGGTGCCGCCCCCGTCTCCGCGCGGAGCTCGGAGAACCGGGCCGGCACCGCGGCAGGGGATGCTGCCGGGGAGCCTCTCCCCGTGCCCCCGCCGCCGAGCATCCCTTCCCGGACCCCGCACCTCTCTCTCCCGCAGTCCGCTCCCTTCCCGCTGCCGCAGCGCTCCGAGCNTCCCGTCCCAATCCATTCCATCCCGGGCCAGTGGCCATGGCACAGTCCAGGGGCTCCCGGCTCACCCCAGAGGGTACAGAGTGGGGTCCCATGGGGTCTCTGGTGCCACGGGGGCCCCGCTCCCCAGGGCGTGGCGGTGTCCCAGTTCGGTGACAGTGTNCCCCCCGCGGTGCCGCTGGGTCCCCGCGCCACGCGTGACCCGTCCCCACGGGCGGGGCGCGAAGTTTGGCGGTGACGTCAGGGGAGGGGCGGGGCGTGCAGGGGGNAGCGCTGGGCCGGCCGGCCCCTCCGCCTCCCCTCCGCCTCCCGCTGCCTGCCCGCTGCCTGCACTAGCAATATTTCGGTCCGTCTTAGCCCGGCTGCGTTTTCTGCCTCTCCCCGGTACATTCTTCCCCCGGGACGTGGGGCGGGATGGCAGTGGGGAACCCACCACGGACATGTCCAGGGCAGCTGCAGGTGGAAGCCGGGCTGGAGATGAAATACCAGCCGGTGGCACCTCACACCGTGGGGCAGAGCTGGGGGTCGGGGGGTTGGGGGGCCCCGCTGGCGAGGGCTGCACGGCTGCGTCATCCCTCCGTGCCATCCCCACCCGGCCACCCACTTCCCCGCTATTGTCTTACACCCGCTGTTGCTTCTGCTCCCAAATTAGACACTTGGAGGGGGGTGCTGGCTGCGTGCGGGTGCCAGCGCAGCACCGAGCCTTCCCCCCCGGCACCCCGGGAAGGGAGCACTCATCCCTTCGCCCACCTCTTGCCTGGGTGCCCCTGCCCCAGTGGGGGTGCTCTCACCTGTGGGGTGCGGGTGCTGACCCCGCTGTTGTGCTGGGCGCCAGCCTCCCTTGCAGGGTATCCCAGGTGCGCTGAGCCCCCACAAAGCCAGCCTGGGGCAGGGGAGGGTGGCAATGCTCAGCCCTGGCAGGATGGGTCCCCACTAAACCAACGGGAACTAATTTTGTAAGTGCAGATTAGCTGAGCGCTCCCAGAGACAGCAATAAAATCCCGATGTATCATCCCACCCGGGTCCCCTTCCCGGCTAATCCTGGCGCCATGCTGCCAGTGCTGGCAGCCTGCCTACCCACCCGCAGGCCAGCCCTACCCCTGATGGTCTGTGGCGCTGAGCCCACTGCCACACCAGCAGCTGCCAGGACAGCCCTCATTCCCCTTGGCCAGGTATAGTGGCACGGCAGAGCCGGTGTCGTGTGGCATGGGGACACAAAGGTGCCAGGCAGGACACGTTTGCCGGGAAAGCTGCTGGGATGAGTCAAGTGTAGGCTGGAAAGCCTCACCCAATCTGGGGCACAAGCAGTGGTGTCCCATGGGTGCTCTGCTTCTCTTTTGGGACTTTGTGCACGCTGAGCGGGACAGGGGCAGGTGCTCTTACCCAGTGCGGCCTTCATGGCAGGATGGTGCCTGGGTGCCTTGTGAGCTGGGAGCACCCATCCTGCGGGCATTGCTCCAGCAGGCACAGAGGCAGGTCAACCCCAAAGGATGGAGGCAGGAAGGAGTATCCCCCCATTCCCTGGCTCACAGCACTCACGTCCCACCCAGGTTTGGGTTGATCACCCCAGGGAGCGTTTAGGTGCGTGCCCTGGGTGCTGCAGGCAGCACGCCTTCCTCCCAGGGCCCGCACAGCAGGGATGGGGCCATGCACCTGCAGGTGGGTCGGGTGCTGCTCAGTGCTGCCGGGTGCTGCCCGTCCCTGCCCCCTCCAAAGGATGTGCCGCTTTCTGCATCTTCAGCTCCCATTGCCATAGCAACAGGCTCGGCGTTTGGGTACCCGCGATACCGGCTCCCGCATCCCGCATCCCGCAGCCATCCTGCCCGCAGCCCTCGCCACCGGGCCCCGGGCACTGCTGGTACGGCCCAGCCAGGCCCACACAGCACAGCATGGTGTTTGGGGAGCTTTAGCACTGGGCAATGTGTGCCTCCAGCATCGTGCCAGCTTCCCATCACAAAGTCCCGCTCAGGCCCATCCGAGAGGGCTGGGGGGCCCCAGGCAGCTCTGTCATCTTCTGAGCCATCAAAAAATAATGTCAGCTGAAACTTCCTCCTGGTAACACGGTGGGAAAGGGAAAAAATCACTTTATGTGACCATTTTTTTTTCTGGGAAGCTTCCAAGAAGGATCTGGTTTTGAAGGGTTCCCAACAGAGAAGCAAGGGGCAAAGCATCCTTCCTAAAGGGTTGGAGAAGCTGGCATGTGCCAAGTATCCTGACCGCTGCCAGTGGCAGGAGGACTGGCACCTCCAAGCTGCAGTGCCACCTGCCTGGTGCCACAGTCAGGGCTGGTTAGGGATGGGAAGCTGAGACTGGTGTAACCCTCTGCACATGTGACAACGTGTGACAGTGCTCTGCCTGGGGAGGCCCCGTCTGCTGAAATGTTACCGTGGGCAAAACTGGGCTGAGGAACAGGAAAGGATCCGTTCACCTCTGCTTGCCTCCCCAGTGGGTGCTTCAGGCACTGTGCTAACCCTGACTGCTAATTATTAATTAATAATCCACAAATGGGGGCCAGAGGGGCCAGCTTGTGGCTGTGCTGGCAGCCCGAGCCCAGGCAGAGACGCTGGATGCCACGGGGATGGATGCACATCGGTGGGGCTGGGCACATGGCGGCTTGCGGCAGCTGCAGAGCACGAGCGGCCGCTGTGCTCAGGTTCCACGTTAATTAGCACGGCTCGGGAGGGTCTGCTGTGGCTCCAGGGGGGCCGGCAGTGCCGGGGCACTCACTGCCTCTCCCTGCCCTGCCAGCACCGGGCCCTGCGATGCCGTTTGGCTGCGTGACGCTGGGAGACAAGAAAGATTATAACCAGCCGTCTGAGGTGACCGACAGATATGACCTGGGCCAGGTCATCAAAACGTGAGTTGGTCCCTCCACGGCCCCACGGATGCCCCGGGGAACCCCAGCCAGCTGTGTGGGGCTCTTGGGGTGCTGAGGAGTGGCACAACACTGCCTGCGGGGGCTCTTGGGGTGCTGGTCCCCAGCTGGGCTGGGATTGCAGGGTGTATTTTGGGGTGGCTGTACCCTAATTAGTCCCTTTTGATCGTGGGTGCATGGGGGATATTCACAGCTAGCTCTGAGGAGGGCAGTGAGCTTTCCCACTGCTGCTGGTTGCAGCTGGGAAGCTCCCTGTATCCCTCCCTCCTCCCCTTAAGATTTGCAGGGATTGCAGCAATTCCACACGATCCTGGCTCCCCCGAGCACTTTGTGAAGCAGGAGGGCTCTGCTACAGCAAAGGAAAGGCAGATGTCACTTGGGGGGCAGTGGAGCTCTGCTGCTTCCCCCAACTTTTATTGCTGGTCTGGGGAACCTGTTAGGATGCACTCCAAAAAATTAAGCCCTCACACCAATTGAGAGCAGGTTGACTGCAAAATATACACCAGAATTTTTTCCGTCGACTTCCAAAACGCCTGCTTGGCCACAGGTTATGCCCGGCAGGGTCACACTGGGTGGCAGTGGGGATCTTGGTGCTCTCAGATCTTTATCCTCTGGGCAGCTTGTCCCAAAGCCCACAGGTCACTGTTCCCCTCCACCCAGGGCAGTGGCCACAAGGATTTCAGCGCAGCTGGGGGGATTGGAAAGCCAACGGCTTTGCTGGAGCAGTGCCGAGTGCCCCCCGGGGGCTCCCCTGCTGCTCCAGCCTGGCCGATGGGCTCAAGCACCATTAATAATACAACAGAAATACTGCAGCTACCAGCGCATCTCCCCTTCTTTCTCCCCGACTGCTGCGCTGACGTTAATGTCGGGTGTGCTGCTGTTCCACCTTGGCACGAGTGGCTTCGCAGTGGGTCTTACCCCTACTGTCTTGAGGGCAGCGCTTTTTAACCAGCAAATTTTCCCCCTTCCCTATCGATTTGCTTCTTCTGTATCAGTTGCTTCTCACTGCTGTTTTTTTCTTCCCCTCCAAAGTGGTTTTGAGCCACAGCTTTCTTCCACTTCTGTGGCATCTCCCCTGACTGCTGGGATCTGGGGGAATGCTGGTGGGCCCAGGGACCACCCAAGCACCCCAGTCTCAGTGGTCCCCAGGAAGGGGGTGATATCTGGGGGTACTCTTGCAGGGAGGAGTTCTGTGAAATCTTCCGGGCTAAGGAGAAGACAACGGGGAAGTTGTACACCTGCAAGAAGTTTCTGAAGCGGGATGGGCGGAAAGTGCGGAAGGCAGCCAAAAACGAGATCATCATCCTCAAAATGTGAGTGCTGGGGCTGGAGGGGATCCTGTGCTACTTGGCAAACTGGGAACTCCCACCCATGGTCCTGTCTCTCTGCAGGGTAAAGCACCCCAACATCCTACAGCTGGTGGATGTCTACATCACCCGCAAAGAGTATTTCATCTTCCTGGAGCTGTAAGTTTGGGAGATGCAGGGGGGTGTGGGGTGGCCCCACCAGGGTGGGTGGGTCTCGGCAGAGCCACTGTCTGCAGGGCCACTGGCCGGGAGGTCTTCGACTGGATCCTGGACCAGGGCTACTACTCGGAGAAGGACACCAGCAATGTCATCCGGCAGGTGCTGGAGGCTGTTGCCTACCTGCACTCACTCAAGATCGTCCACAGGAACCTCAAGGTGGGTGGCAGGGGGGGTGGGAGCACCCATGGGTGCTGCCATGCCCCCCGTCCTGGCACTCACAGTCCCTGCACCGGCAGCTGGAGAACCTGGTGTACTATAATCGCCTGAAGAACTCCAAGATCGTCATCAGTGACTTCCATCTGGCCAAGCTGGAGAACGGGCTCATTAAGGAGCCCTGTGGCACCCCTGAGTACCTGGGTGGGTGAGAGCCAGCCGGGTGGGCATGCAGGGGTGGGCAGTGCTGGGTCACAGCAGGTCCCTGGTACTCCTTCCCATCCACTCCTTACTACCTGCTGCTGCACCTTCCATTCCCCATCACCCTGAGGGCAGATCCTGGGTACTTCCAGTGGGTCTCTCCCACTCCTCATCACCTTGGGGGGTTGCCTAGGTGCTTCCAGTGCATCCCTCCTGCGTGCCATCACCCCAGGGCCAAGAGCCCAGGGGCTGGGGACCCCGGGGAATGGTTGCTCTTCTGTCTCTCACAGCTCCGGAGGTGGTGGGACGGCAGCGGTACGGGCGGCCGGTGGACTGCTGGGCCATCGGCGTCATCATGTACATCCTGTGAGTGGGGGGTGAGGGACAGAGTAGCTACAAGGGCTCAGGGCTGGGGCTGGGGCCGGGCTGAGTCCCCCACCACATTCCCCAGCCTCTCGGGAAACCCCCCTTTCTACGAGGAGGCAGACGAGGATGACTATGAGAACCACGACAAGAACCTCTTCCGCAAAATTCTGGCTGGGGACTATGAATTCGACCCGCCATACTGGGATGACATCTCGCAGGCGGGTGAGCCCCACACTGGGGGGTACGTGGGGTCCCATGTTGTCCCCCACCGGCACTGACTTCTGCCCCTGTGCCCCCAGCTAAGGAGCTGGTGACACGCTTGATGGAGGTGGAGCAGGACCAGAGGATCACAGCGGAGGAGGCCATCTCCCATGAGTGGTGAGCAGTGGCAGGGTCAGTTGGGGAGCCGGGGGGGCTGGTGGGGGCTGCTCACCCCTCCCTGCCTCCCCAGGATCTCTGGGAATGCCGCCTCTGACAAGAACATCAAGGATGGAGTCTGTGCCCAGATCGAGAAGAACTTCGCCCGGGCCAAGTGGAAGGTGGGTGTGGGTGTGCCATGCCTCAGTGTCCCCTCTCAGCCGAGCCCGGTCCCCCACCACGGGGCGATGAGCCTGGTGGGGCTGCCAGTCCCTGCCCCTTCGCCAGCCCCACGCCCCCCCGCCTCNACCCCCCCCCCCCCCCGCCTCTCCCCCGCAGAAAGCCGTGCGAGTGACCACGCTCATGAAACGCCTGCGGGCGCCCGAGCAGACGGAGACGGCGACGGCCCCGGCAGCGACCTCAGCCCCGACAGCGGCCCCGGCAGCAGCTCCAGCCCCGGCAGC